>LOJH01027884.1:3602-14630 GCA_001685095.1 Ellobius talpinus
CACACACACAGAGAGAGAGAGAGAGAGAGAGAGAGAGAGAGAGAGAAAGAGAGAACTTTAGTTATAAAGACTATGAAAAGCTTCAAAAATCTTAGGATCAAATCATCTTTTTGGAACATAAACTTTTTTGATTCATAACACATCTTACACAGCCTTGACTTTTATCAAGTGTCCATTCAGTCTGTCCAGGTAGACATATTGCTGCTTATAACAAAGTTTCCCAAGGAAGGCTGGTTCCTTATGCTAATTCATACCTGTACACTATCATATAACCACTGAACACTGCTAAATTTCCCGGGTGTTGGAATACTTATAAAGTAGTTCTGTCTGATGAAAAGGTTGATGAGGTAGTAGGTGCCATGAAACAAACAAAACAGCCTATATTCTAAGCCTGAGAGGAAATGAGGCTGAGATTAAAAGGTGATCCCAATAGGGGAAAAATGGAAAGGACAAATTTTAAATTATAATTAAATACATGTACATACATATGTATAAATACAAATCCCAAGTGTTTTAATAGAATAATCCTTATGTAATCAACAATTAATTAACTACTGTCTCATTCTTTTTGTTGTTCCCAGGAGACAAAAATCAACTGTGTGCGTCTGGCTACAAAAGGTATGTTGAGCTGTCCTTGTCTGACTATAGCTGTTCTTCTGCAATACTAGCATTGCTCCTTGTGTTCCCACAGGGAAGTTTAAGCAACAGTCTCTAAAACTAAAGGAAAAGAATTATTGGGGGGGTGTCATTTGCACCAATACCATTTATCTCCAAAAGATATGTTCATATCATAGAGCTTAAAGCATATTAAGAGCTCCAAACATATTTATTGGATAGATGGATGGATGAATGGATGGATGTATGGATGGATAGATAGATTTTACAATGAATGTAAAATATTTTAAAATTGTATTCTGTATATGTACATGTATACATTCAGTGTATTTGTGTCAATGTTTGTGGGCTATTTTTCTTTAAGCTTGTCTATTAGACCTGTAGTTGAGGCTTTGTACTTTATGCTGATGATGCACAGCTTTCAAGTATGAGGTGATTAGTATTGGTGCCTTTAAAATGAGGAAGCAGACACTGCATTGTTGTGTCCTTCACATTTCAACACTGATCCCCCAAAACACGGAGGCACCATTGTTCAGGCTCATCACTTTTGTTTGCCTAATTATAATTGAATTGCCTGGCTCTTTCAATTGGTACATGTTTCTGTTTATTACTTTTTTAAAAAAAATCAATGAATGGTTTGCTATCATTTAACCTATTATAAGGTCGAATGGTTAGAAATCAGGTTTATCTTTTTTCTTACAGAATTGATATTTTCAACAAGAAGTTCCCCCACCAATGCTCATGAAACAAAATTGGGCTCTGTGCTCTGCATTTATTCACGGCATACACAATTTCACACTTTACTTCCAAGGGTATAAAATTTATAAATACAGTTCTATGTGTCATCATAGATATAATAGACACAGGCAATAACTCAAGTTTATATATGCATATATTTGAATATGTGCACATGTGTATGAACAGAGGAGTCACATACATACAGGTAGAAGAGGAGAGACGGTGAGTGAGAAAGAGGACATAAAGAGAGACATAGAGAAAGAAAGAAATGGGCAGGGTAGATATCTAGCTATCAAAGCATGCTCCAAGGTCTCCTAGAAGTTTTCTAAATTCTAAGAATTCAGCCACATATGTAGGCACCAAATGGATGGTACGGGAAGAAGATGGAATATTGTGACTCTTGGTGATAAGAAGTCACTGAGCTGGCATGTCCCTAACTTATTCCCTCTGAGGAACTCAAATGACTCTATGGAAAGAGATAAAATAGTCTTCTTGAGGCAAGGAGAATTGATGGCCTGCAGACAAAAGTGACACAAATCACAGACCTTGGCAGGCTTTGCCACTGAAGAAAACAGATACTGTAGAAGGAAGAATACCATCAATTGGGTAGCACTGGGCTCTATACACAAATCAGGAAGCTGGGCGCATCCCACTTAAATAGGTAGTCCAAGAGGAAGGAGAAAACTCCTTTTCAATGGTAATGCCCCATGGCTTCCTAGTGTTTTCTCTACACAAGGAAGAGGCCAAGATGATTCCTCTCCCTGCTGTGGGTTCTAGGGAACACTGAGACCTTGGTCCCTTCAAAAGACTCCTTTACTAGGTATGTTTTACCTGAGAACNGGGCCATAGTCCTCAGATGTATAGAAGGCTACTCTACTGGCTTCTCCAAAGACTCGTTGCTCGGCAGATGGAGAATGATATTAGAAGAACTAGAACAGACATGCTGTCTGTCTCTCCATGGCATTACTGTATCTCCTCCGTAGTGACCTTAGGCTAGCTTTCTTTAGTAGCACAGGTAAAGGGTGAGTGTGTGAAATTGTAGGGATGCATGAATGAATGTGGGAATCCCTAGCTGATTAAACCCAGACAATGCTTTTAGGGGCATTTCCAGCATCTTCGTCCTGTTTCTGTAGTACATTGAGATTCAACAGTATTTTCTCAGAGACGCCATTACCACTTGGGAGGAGGGTAGAGAACTACCTAACACAGAATCCTGTCACTGCCCAGGGAGCCATCCCTTACTAACACAGCCTTAGAGGAAAAGGATTCTTGAGAAATACAACAGTAGGGTTAAGGGAAGGAGATTCATGCTGTTTCTATTCTGTATCAGTCACAACACTTGGAACATCCTAGGGTCAATCAAAAGCAAATGCTGGCCTGAATCCTCATATTGCCCATAAGGCACTGAAATGAGAAAGATACGTGACTCCTCTCATTCCTTTTCTACTACCTATGTGAAATTTCTTTTTGGTGGAATTTTGCTATAAATATTTTTTTCAGTGGGAGGGGGAATTGATCCTGGGCATTCCCCAGGAATCTGGCAATTATAAAGTCCTAGAAAGATGTCATCACTGTCTCTTTAAGTATCACAACCCTTCAGCCATTTTGGTAACCTTCCTTGGGGTTCTGCTGACAGGCTTTCCATATCTGGAGGGAAATCACATGCCAGACACAGGCCAGCACTCTGGTGATAAAGTAACTTGCTGCTGTCTTGTTCATGACCTTGGGTTCTCTAGCTGTTGTCCATGGTCATCTGTGTGAATCCCATAGAGCCTGACAATTATCATGTATTTCAGCCCTAACTACTCATTTGGGGTCATTCTGAATTGACCCTAAAACCATTACCTGCTACATTATATACTCAGTAGCTCTAATTTGTGTCTCCCCGTGATCTCTAGAATTTAGAGGCATGTTCTAGTGCCCTTTTCAGGGAGGGCTTTCAAAAGAAATCTGTAATTGGTTAAAAAAAAAGAATGGAATGGGATAAGCAAGAATCTTTTCTTTTCTAGGAGGGTCAAACTAAAATAGATCTACAGTGAACACAGATGTCTCTGAAGTTGTCTTAGCTCATAGTAAGAAGACACCCTAGTCTTCATCAGAGTTTGGCTCCTCCTTTCACCACAGTCTCTCAGGTAGTTATAGAGTAAGTAACAAAGGTGAATCTTAGACTAGACTTGGGAGAAAGTTCTGATTGTAAGCTCTCAGTCACATCCTGATGCTACACCAGCCTGAAATGAGGAACTGGGTGCCAAATCAAAAGTCTCTTTCTACTGCCTCTAACTTCAACAAGACTCCTGGATACATTATACCATCATGTTGAGGGGCAGCACAGGGCTACTAGAGTTGTTCCAAGCGTGCGAGATTTCCAGAACATTCCAAATTCCTTTGCAGAGCACAGTCCAGTCCTGGTAATAGACCTCCTCAGCGCTGCAGAGAGAAGTACAGCAAGAACATATAAATAAACATTGCTCTTGTTTGGAAACAAAAAATTCAGACTTTGAAAGGAAGGCCATAGAAAACCAAGGTGCAAAGAAGATCAATTTAAATTTGGGTTCTTATGATTTTTAAAAAACACGAGAAGTAGGGGAGACACTGCAGAATCATTAGACAAAGCTGATCTTTGGAAGCTTGGGGATGGGGTCAATTTGAGCAGCGTATGGGAAATGAAAGCTTCACATGCTCAAAAGCAGTGTTGCAGAAGAGCTTTTAGTGTAGAAGAAGGGGTGGAAAGAATGTAAGAGCTGAAGGATGGGGAGAAGGGCCATGACACGCAATCTGGGCAAGAGATAGTCATTACAATCAGGAAACCACAGCAACTGTGTGTGCTTTCACTGGCTCTGCACAGGAATGGACCCGTCAAGAATCAGGCATGGATGGAGGAGAATTGTGGGTAGCTGTCACTGCAGGACTGTTTGTTGCTACCGATAAGTTAAGGGGAAGGAGGGCTATTGCCTTTAATTGTGTAGCCCCTTGTGACCCACCAGGCTTCAATGGACAGTTCCAATCCCATGAACACACACATGGCCCTGGTAGAACTAAATGGGTCATAAAATCAACCCAAATGGCATGAAGCCTGGAAGGGAACTCGTTGGAGAAGGGAGTTGAGATGAGAGGGAGCTAAGAAAGGATAGGCTGAGTGAGTAATCAGAATGTATTTCTTCACATGTATGAAATAGTCAAAGGATTTTGGCTTTCCTAGGGAGTATGTGGGAACTTTGAATGAGATACTTAGAACTCAGAGGTGCTGAAGTTCAAATAAGAGTTAAAATATGGAAGAAGCCCCAGCCTCAATGGTAGAAGACAATCCCAGCTGTCACTGTTGAAGGAGATGTCCAAACAGCTGAGTGCATGCTCTTTGGGCTAGGGCAGAGAAGGCCAGGTGGAAAACAGTCTGCTCATGCTACTTGGTTGCATAACTCTACCAGACGGTTCCACTGTGGGCATCTGATGGGCCTCTGTGTACCCTTTGGAGCTTTGCTACTTTGTATCAGCGTGCTGGTTCCTTCCAGTCTTTCCTGCATTGTGGGACCCCTGTTTGCCTTTTATCTTTACCCAGGCTTCTCCCCTCTTATCCACTGCACTCTAGAATATAGTCTTTGTTCAATTATTTTTTAGAATTACCTTTGATTGATTGATTGATTGATTGATTAATTGATTGATTGATTGACTCTTGTGGTTTGTAGTGTGGGGATAATATGTGTCACAGAACCCATATGGTAATCAGAAGACTACTTGAAGAAGCTCTCCATCTAACACGTGGATTTTGGGAATCAAACTCAAGTTGTTTAGCCTAATAACAAATAGTCAAAGGACAAAGCAAGCTGCTTTATGCACTGAGTCTTCCTAGTTTTTTTAAGCACTATTTATTTCTTTATGGGGGGAATACACATGTGCATGATACATGTGTGAGAGTCAGAGAACAGCTTAGAGGGCCAGATCTCAAATCCCTTTCACCTTTTGTTTGAGACACGGCCTCTCATTGGCTTGGAAGCTTTTCATATAGGCCAGGCTAGCTTTCCCACAATTATCTATTGGTCTACCTATGTGCATCTTCCACATCAGCATCACTGGGATGACATGTGCACATCACTGGACATAACTTTTTATTATCAGATTATAGGGATCTGATCTCAGGACTTCCTGCTTGCAGGGCACGAACATTACTAATTGAGCTGTCTCTGGAGCTTCTCATTTAACTCTTGAACTTACTTGAAGTTGCTCCCAACCTCGGGGCCTTTGTTCATCATTAGCAACCATATGTATCTGACCACCATATGTATCAGCTTAACATATAGACATCTTTTAAGTTGCAGCTTGAATCTTACATGATAGAGAGACATCTTGTCCACCAAAGCAACATACATTCCCAACATTTCCACTTTGATTGTGATGTGCAGGTACAACCTGCAAACATGCATGCCCTTGTCTGTATGTTTAATATTTACCATCCTGATGATGCCAAGCGACAGACATGTCTGTTTTGATGATCACGGTGTCCCCAGATCTTAGCACACATTGATGCTCAACAATATCTGTTGAACAAATACGAGGATGCTTTGTCTGATCAGCGGACAGATAGATGGATAGATGTTTCTGTGAGTGAATGGATCAATAGACAGCTGATCCTAGATTATTAATTTTATTATTTAACTTATTAATGGGTAGAGGGATCCTAGGATATTATTTTTCCTTGCCTACTTTTTTCTAAGTGTAAACTATATATCAGGACTGTGCTCTCAGAAGATAAAAGTAAGGTAGAGGAAAAATTGTGTGATCTACAATCCCCACCAACAAAACAGCAGGCCATTCCCTTCTTGTGGTTCATATAGACAAGAATTTCACAGTTCCCTTGAGGAGCTCTTTGGACACTCCAGTTGCCAGGAGTTCCTTGACCCTTCATTGGAAAGAGCCCTGTGCATTAGGTTCTTCTAATTCCTGCTGATCAATCCTTGAGGTCACATAATCTTGTCTTCTCCTTTTAGAAATAAAATGACTTTCTCTGACCTGTCCTCCTGATCTCTTGCACAAATAGGGTCAAGCAGAAACACAGTCGCTGGTCTTCTGGCACTCGGCTGTAGCCACACTAGCCACTGGCAGGCAGTAGCAGCCCCACTGTTGTCCCCAGCCTTGAGGAGAATGCAGCTGGCTTCACAGACTCCTGCTGGGTGCGCAGGAGTGGCAGTTAGAGTGGCAGCTTTGATTTGATTTGCAAACTGAGCCGAGTCATTGAGACAAAATAAATCCGGAAACCCATAAAGCCATTTGCAGAGTTGCTTTGCAAAAGACAGCCACAGTTTTAATCTAGTAAACACTCTAACGATCCCATTAAAGCAGCCCCCTTGGAGTAGGTGCTGAAAGTGAAGCCTCAGAATAATGAAGCATGAGACACGGGGCCAGTGGCACCAACAGCTCTGTCTTGTCCATTAAGGATGGACTAAACCCATTGTCCAACGACAACAGGCAAGAGACATGGACAATGGCCTTTTGTAAATGTGCCATCTCTTGGCAAGTCTGAGCCTGAAGTGAGCCATTTTATCCAGCATTTCTCTCTCCTCTCTCCATAATGGATCCTCACTCCTACAGGAACTGACAGGGACAATCAATAGCCCTTCTTTAAAGAGATGCCCTCATTTTGCAGATGCTAAGACTGGGGACAGGAGGATGATGTGTTTATGGCTTCCTTATCCACAGAAGAACAGGCCACGTGCAATACAACAATCCAAGAGCTATGTAAAAATCATCTTCTCTATGTAGGAAACTGCCAGCCGCACTGGCCCAGTTCTACTTGAAAGGTTTTCTTGCACATCCTGGACAATTTGCTTGAAATAATGAAACTCAGACACCTGGCTTCAAATCCTGTCTCCAAGTTTAGTTGCTTGGCCTGGGACAAGTCACTTACCATCTCCGAGGCTAATGCATCACTTTGAAAGCGGGTATCATTAACTCTTTCTGTCACTCACCCAAGCGTATGATAGATTAGACAAGGAGCTTCCACCCTTCCTTTGACTGTACAGGTCGTTATAGATCTTGGATCTCTGCAGAAGGCCATAGCCTACTCCCTAGACATTCCTCATGCAATTCTATCCTTCTGTCATGTGTCAGAGGGACTTAGATTAGAATCAAAGTGGAGAATCTGAAAGTGTACAGAGATGATGCTGCCCTTTGCATCATCTAAAGATCATTTGCTTAGATAAAAACCTTACACAGACATTTTACATATACACATATACATATCCGTGTCCAGGCCCAGTTCTTTCTGCCAAACCCACTCAGCAGTCTCAGAAGAGACCCAAGAACACAGCACGTCCAAGCCTAGCTATGGTAGCTGAACAGGGACATAATGAAATATCTATTGTGAGAGAAAAACCTGAAGTTACATAGTCCAGTGAGAAAATCCTGACTGTTATTCACTCTTTTGAACTCTTTCAAACTGTGGGAAAGGGAGCTGGAGGCGTGAGTTTGGAGGGTTGAGACATAGTGCTGCTGTTCTTCCCTAGCTGAGACTAAGGGATGAATATTCTGGGCTTGGAGTTGTATAATAAAACAAAGTCCCTTTGACCTTTATCACCCCTTATTCTGCCCTGTTTCCATCTCTATCCTAAAATGCGAATGGAATAATATAGCTTTTCTGAGGGTTGTATGAGAAGATGAAAGATTACAACATAAAGGACACCATAAAATAACCTTAAGGTCTTGAAAAATCCTAACCCTTTCTTTAATATTTTTCCTGATGCAACAGCTAGCATATATTTCTGGTCTTGTTTGTGTTTTCCCATCTTCTCCCTCCCTAGACTAGTGCAAATTGCATTCTTCCATACGCACCTCCTCTGCACCCCACTCACGAAGGCCGAAACTGGTACAACAGAGGCCAGGAAAACTAAAGTCAACACGGACTCTTGTGCTCCGAGTACATTCCTGAAGACATGAGATACCTGGGTTGGCTTTAGCTCACATCTGTGCTTCCAAAGGACTTATGTCTCTTAAAGGGAAAATGAGACCTAGCAGGGAAGGATGGGGAAATTTGGAATAGGCTAAAGATTCAGGTTAGAAATTAAAAGAATTTAAACCCCATCAGTGGGCTCTCAAATGGGGGGAGGGGTTCCAAAATTTAAATATCTCTGTGTTCTAGTATTACGAGACTTTTCTTGGAGAGATGTGAGCCAACATCTGTTCACCTCAGATAGGGTACCAATGGCAGCTCAAAGAAATGGTGCAACACAAATTTAGCTTAGCGAGTCAGTGGGATTTTTGAGGTGACCAACAAAGTAGGGGTGATTCAAAAGCAGCTGCCTCCCGACAAAGCCTCCCCCTAGCATGGATGATAGCTCATGAACACTGTGTCCCTGGAGCTGTCTGTGTGACATGTGCACAGCTCTGCTGGTCAGAATCTCCTCTCCCCAGCAACTGGCACAGCTCATGTCGTCTTGGAGGCGGCCCTGTGGATCTTGTTTCAGGAGCTTCCTTAGATTTAGAATTTTCATTTACTTCCTGAGTGTTAACTTGCCTTCTTCCAGGAGAAAACCGTCCAGGTGAGGGGGTTAGCTACATGGCAGTCAGTCATGGGACTCTGTGTAGAGATGTGGTGATGGGAGGTTACAATGTATTGAAAGAATGAAAGCATGGCCTTCATCAGGTGCTAAATAGATGTTGGCCGTTCTTATTATCTCCACTCAAGAAATGAACCCATGTAAGCTCAGGAGAATAAAACCTTTAGGTCTCCAGGAATGCTACTCAGAGCTGACACCATATCACTAATGAATTTTTTTCTCTATCATAGACTGGCTAAGATATCCCATGGACCACCGGTAGGATTGCTTAGCTTCTATTCATTAACCCTTCTCCATACGCCTTTCCTACTGATGATTGGTACGTGTGCTTTCAGGTTGTAACAGGCATTGTATCTCTTCAGGGGTATGTAAGTTAAGATCTAAAATCTGGAGCAGAAAAATGAGGAGGCTTGAGGAGCTCTTATCTCTCTTCACTTCCATACCAAAACGGAAAAATTAGTTTGTCTTCAAGTTTATCTTCTCTAAGGCCAGCTGTAGCCCAGTAGTATCTCTCTATACTTGACATTCATTGCTTTGGAAGAAAAAAAAAGTCAGAGGCATTCCACATTCTAGCCTTCTTTTTATTTACAGAGTCTCAAGTTTTGTTTTTTTTCATGGTTTTTTAAGTTTATAAATATGCCAAACAAATTCTGTGCAAAGAGATATAAATCACAAACCCTCTGGTCTTTGAAAAAATAGGTGATGTAGGAGAATGGGTTAGTCACGATAGGATTAGCTTTGCTATAATAACAAGTTATAGCCAAATCTCAGTAGCTTAAATATCTCACTTAGACATGACTTATGTTTCCACTCCATGTCCTTGATAAGAGGACATGGTATAAACTAACTTCCAGGTGACTTGGTCTCTTCTGTGCATCTCAGAAGTGAAATGGCACTGGTGAACAGTATTTCCAGTTCCGTGTATGGCACCTACTCCTATTTCCATTTCCCTGTTCTGCTAAGATCTATAATCTACACCTTACCTCTGCTTCTTACTTACCAGAAGAGCACCTTTCTATCCCTGGGTCCTTATACCTGCTAGCTGAGCATCACGCCAGATTAGTATTCCTGGAAGGTAAAGCAAGGGGGCCTCCTCCAGGCTCTGCCGGCTAAATGAAGACTTGAGCTGCTTTCCTTAAACTCATTTTACAAGATATCTGTTATTACCTGCATGGTTTGGGCAAAGAGCCTGACTTCGAAGTACCTACAATTTTCCAAGTGACGTGCCTGGTAAATACCAAGCCAGAGTTTTATGTACCCAGTTAGCTTTTATTGCTTGTTTATTAAGTGAAATTTCATATTGATATGTGGCCCCTTATTCTCTAGAGGTGGCGAAGTTCATCTTTGGGTTTGCACAGTATTGGATTCTAGGCCAGCAAAGGTGTTTAACTGCTCTGAATCTCAATGCCGGCATCCACAGACTGACAACAGCAATGCCACTTATTTCCCTGACCTAATATAAGAACCTAGCAAAGTAGTGCATACCAAGGTCTCTGTGTGGTAGCCGGCTTATAATAAACACTCAGCAAATGGTAGGCACTGGCAGAGCTAACATACACATACCAATATAGCGTAGGAAGTCTAAAATGACTGTTTGCAGGGGATGCCATTGGAGCAGGAAGGGAAATTCAAAACCAACCAAAGGAAAAAATAGTGCAAGCCTTCTCGGAAGCTTTGAAATGAGAGTAAAAATGAACACAGAGGATGGTATTAGGGTTAGAAAGAGGGTTTCCAAGTCAAAGTAGTAGATACGTGAATCCTCAGAGAATGGGATGTTCAGCATGCCATGTAATGGGAGTTAGGAGCAGTTCTGAGGGGAAAAGGTGCTGTGGTTGGAGAGATGCCTCAGTGGTTAAACTCTCTACTGAGTCCCAGCACTCACATCAGGTCACTCATAACTGCTTTTGAATCCAGAACCAAGGGGATCTGATGCCTCTGACCCCAAGGGTGGTACCTACACTGGTGAACACGTACTCCCTACATAAGCGGATAGTGAAAATAATAAAAATAAATATTTAAAAAGAGAAACAGAAGTACTATGCAAAGCCACTCAGCACTAAATATAGCCCATGATTCTCATTCTCCTCTCTCTCTCTCTCTCTCTCTCTCTCTCTCTCTCTCTCTCTCT
>LOJH01027885.1:249-17924 GCA_001685095.1 Ellobius talpinus
ATAGATGTTCAGTATTGAGATTTCCTCTTGATGGATTTTTCCTGTGACTAATAAAAAAATGTCCTTCTTTGTCTCTTTTGATTGATTTTAGTTTGAAGTCTAATTTGTTAGATATTAGGATCGCTACACCTGCTTGTTTCTTAGGTCTACTTGATTGGAATATTTTTTCCCAACCCTTTACTCCAAGACTCTTTTAGGTTCAAGTGTGTTTCTTGTATGCAGAATAAGGATGGATTCTGTTTTCGTATCCAATTTGTTAGCCTGTGCCTTTTTATAGGTGAGTTGAGTCTATTTATATTAAGGGATAATAATGACCAGTGGTTGCTACCCCTGTTAATTTTGTTTTCATTGTTGGTGATGTTAATTTGTGCATTTTTCCCTTCTTTGGGATTTGCTGCTATGAGACCATCAGTTGTCTGTGTTTCGTTGATGTAGCCAACTTCCTTGGGTTGGTGTTTTCCTTCTAGTGTTTTGTGTAGGGCTGGGACTGTGGCTAGGTATTGGTTAAATGTGGTTTTGTCATGGAATATCTTGTTTTGTCTTTCTACGGTGATTGAATCTTTGCTGGGTATAATAGTCTAGGCTGGCTTCCATGGTCTCTTAATGTCTACATAACGCTTGACCATGACCTTCTGGCTTTCATTTGTTTATTTAGCTTTTAACGTGTTAGAGGATAGGTTTTAAAACATAATTTTTAAAACTTTTGATACTTACAAACATATCCTCATTTGAGGGAGTGCTTGGGTATTTGGTTTGAATTTCTTTTTCTTTTAATTTTGTATTGCAATAAGAAGGAAATATTTTAAGGATATATGGTATCTATATGGTATCTATATATATAAAGAAAATATAAAGAATCTAAACAGTTGTCACAAACAGAGTATAGTTTTCTTTTTCCTTTCCATTCACATGTAACACACAGGCAGTTTCCCCACCACCACCCCTTCAACTAGCATAAGAACCCAAAAGAGAAAGACAGACAAACCTGCTGATCTCAAAAGGACGAAGACTGAATTATGCTTCCAGACAACATGAACTGGCTGACAGTGTACATTTACAGACAATATCATGGCCACTTTTAACAGAAAGCTGCTGACTAAGGAGCAGGTGCTTTGGGTTAGTGGGGCCCTCAAAACAATTTGGTATTGCAGAAGGCTGCATTTATAACTGAAGAATTCAGGAAATTTAAGGAAGAACTTAGCTTTAAAAGTATGGAATATTTCCCTGCAATTTTCATTTGTTCCTAAGCAATATATCTACTATGATAATTATGGTTAAGTTCCTATAAAGTAATACTTAACATTACAGACATCTTCAAAAATGAAATAAAGTCTCATAAAAGAGGACTCTTTGGGCTGTGGAGGTAGCTCAGTTGGCAAGTGTGTGCCTAGAAAGCATGAGGACTTGAATTTTATCCCTACTACGTACACTATGACTGAAGTACATTGTGGTGCCTACTTGTAATTCCAGCACTGGAGATGTGCGAGAAGAAGGATTCTGGGTTTTTCTGGTCAGATAGCCTAGCCTAACTGGGTAGCTCCAGACCAATAGGAGATTCTGTTTGAGAAGAGATAACCAATATTCTGGAGGATGACACACATACTTCACAAATGAATATGGTGGAAAAAATGCACACATGCACACACACATGGAATCTTTCCAAGAATAGACACTTGGCAATGCACTGTGGCACAGAGTTCCTATAAATATTTACTAGTAATCTGGCTTGAGATCAAAACCTTCCTTCTCTCTGTCACAAGCATAAGAGGTTTCTATTATAAATTCCCAGAACAAATCTAAAGCTATGAGGGTCTATAGACTGTCAGAAAGGCCATGCTCTGCAAAGGTTTTTTACATGGTGTAGGCTTATCTTTTTAAAAGCTGCAACAAAAATGATACTAACCTATGTTGGGTAACAATATTTTACAGTCACTCTGATTCTAGCTATTTTATGCAGTTAATTTCATTTAATGTTTTACAAAGCATTGAGATATATGATTCTTTATATCTGTTTTACCAACAGAGAGATCATGGTCCTGAGGGTTTAATTTTCTTGTCCAAAATGACAAGAGATGCTCAAATAACAAATAATACAATTCAATATTGCTTCACATAAAATAATATTTATCTTAGTAGAGCTGTCAAAGACACAAAGCAAGGTCTTTAGGCTCAGTTTTTAAATAAAGCAAGTTTACAGTCATATTAATTGACTTGGAACTAGTTCATCCAAGAGGAAACAAGTTTCATAAAGTAGAGATAGACCTAGATATTACATTACATTTCTAAAAGACACATGTTCCTGATATCAGCTAAAACGAGATGCCCAACCTTACAAATCACCACTGTGAATTCATGTGCCCAGCAGGCTCCACTGCATGCCCTCATATTTAAATACTTGACTATTGTGTCGTTGGCTTAAACTCTTTCTACAAATACTCAAGATATTTAAGATATTTAACCTACTTTCAATAATTAGAGTTACCATCCAAACAACATTCTGAAGAATATAAACAAACAAGATTTGAAATAAGCTTCATTGAAGTTATAAAAGTGGTAAATTTTCTCTAAAATATAACTTGAGTAATTCAAAGGAGCTTGTTAAAGGAAAAAAGTAAGAATGAAGTGTACTTTATTATGCAAACTGAGCTTATGTAGACATAACATGATATTAAGGAAGAATCTTCCACTATATGGATAATATCTAATCCTTTGGCTCATCAGGGAGACTGTCCCATGGCTTGAGTGAACATGGAGATGAATAAGTTTGTGCTCTGTGCTAACACAGAAAGAAACTCATCTCTACCTTTGGAGACTAAGGAGCACCTGCCCTCAAGCTCTGCTAAGCGATTAAATCACCCAATCATAATGTGATGAGCTCATATGTTTGTTGCATAAGAATTTTACCAGCTAGCAAATGTAAGAGAAGCGATGAGCACAAACTCGGTTTTCTATGGCTTCTGAACATATATACATCTTTGCTTTCTCATGATTGTACTGGAGTTTGCTTCATATTGCTCCAAAATATAATTCTGCATCCACAGACCTTAAGTTTCTTTGGAACATTGTCTTGTACCCAAAACATTTCTTTTCCAACTAAATCATTTCACTGAACCTGAGACAATGCTTCAAAGCAAGATGCAATAAGTAGGCTACTCCAAGCACTAAAAATACACAAGAAAAGAAAAAATATACTAAAAATTTTACAGCTGCCAATCTAAAATTTGCTTTTGCTGTTAACAATATAAAATGTGATCATCTCTCTTAAAAATACAGAACCTTACCAATTAGCAAATAATCTTATACTTTCATTTTACTGATAAGATTATGATAATTATGGTTCTAAATTGTTCTCCTTTTTATTCATATAGACCAATCTACTGATCTAAAGTCACCACATATGATAGTTGTATAGTACTAATAAGAAAAGATATCTTTCTAGCTAATTTAAATTTTTACTGTGAAGATATCAAGTGTTTTTTTTTCTGAAATGGTTAAATTGGCATTAAAAAAAGCATTTCAAACTGAGCTACACTTTTCACACCACACGTGTGCATAGCTATAGCTGTTTTTTCTTCCTTTCTTTCTTTTAATGTAGCACCCTTTCCCTAAGCGCTACCACATGTTTTGGAGATTGCAACTCACTAATCAAAAGGGTAACCACACTTTAAATTTGAATGAATTTAACTTATCTGAAAGGTAAGCGCTATTTTGAGTTTTCTGCACTTTCAAATTTTTTTCACCTCTAAAAAGTAAGTTGTTTCCTTCTGGCCATAATAAGCTGCCAGCAACTGGAGCTCTTGTTTAAGTGAGGATCTGAGTGGAAAAGAGGGAAGAGGAGATTCTTTTCTGATGGTATCCAGTCTTGGTCTTTCTGCTCCAAAATCTTACCTGCGGCAATGGTCATTCTCTGATACTTACAAGGTACTGGGATACTGTGCTTGAAGGAAAACAACAACAAAAACTCTAACACAAGTACTTAGAATATTCTAATAGAAAGCCATGTGGCCATGATGGCTATTACCATATAATTTAGAAATATTCAATCCAAATATCTATTTAAGAAATAATAATAACTAGAATGAATTATGGCACTGTGAAAATTAGTAAGTTAATGGCTGGAAAGATGGCTCAGTGGTTAAGAAAGAGCACTTGATGTTCTTGCAAGGGAGCTGGTTTAGATTCACAGCACCTACATGACAGCTCTCAATCAACACTAACTCTAATGATCTCTTTTTTTCTTCCAAGGCACCTGCTATGAACATAGTGCACATACATACATGTGATGTATATATTGCTTGTGTGTATGTGTGTATATGTATATATATTATATAATGTATATATTTATATATAGAATTTTTGGGAAAAGTATAAAGAAGATAAATGATTTTCTAACTTTATATATTTCCCCATTATTGTAAAATGTTACAAAGCAGGTCAGAGATTCATTCACTACTTTTAAAAAGGCATAGTATATGTGAAGTTATGGTAAAATGTCTGCCTACATTACCCTGAGAAGAGAAACAGAATAAAGAAGAATTTCTTCCCTAATGCTTCCTTATTAAGAGTAACTAATCATTTCAGTTATGTCATTGTGTATCTGTAAAAATGTTTCTTCATCAGTCATTTTTTAATCCATGAACTTTGTTTAATTCATGTTTCCACATACGCCTTTTAAATTACACAAAATGGTAAAATGTAATGAACAAATTTGTTTAGTGAACATTTTAAAAATATGACTATCTTAGCAGACAAGCTGCACCCAAACCTTTGAAAAGAGTGTAAAGGAATAATGAGAAATTTTAACATAGCTTTAGCACTTACATTTATTTGGAACCTTTACCAAAAGAGATAGGATTTAATAGATTTGTGCAAATTTATGTTATTTATTAATGTAAAGTTTGCCTAACAATTGCAGCAATTTAGAAGTAGTTTTTACAGGAGAAATATAGTTCAACTGAATTTTCAGGGGTAATGGATATCAGGAGACCGTTCCTGTGACCTTCAAGAATATGCTGTTTGTCTCACTGCCTGAGGGACTAGCCAATTAAATGTTCCCTGTCTGTGAACTGCTCTGCTCAAAGAGATGAAAGAATATAAATGTGCTTGCACACTTAAGCAATAAGAAAGCAATCATAAATAAGAAGGAAGGAGCAACCTTGTGCAAAAGTCAGAAAGTCTGATTCTTCATGAATCAGTGATAAACCAGAGGCTAAAGGCAAATAAACGTCAATGCATATTGGAGAAAAGTTAAGAGGATTAAACGTGGTTTCCACAGCTGTACAATAGGAATGCCTTTACAAGACCATTTGGCATTCTTTCCTAGCAGAAGAAGGCAAACAAAGAAATGTGATAATTGCCAAGACTCTAAAGTATTATATAGGTTTTCAATTTAAAAATATTTCAATATTTCTGTTATAGGAACAAAAGTTCCATACTGTATTTCAGTATTTGGTTCTAAGAAATGTCACTGATTTAGCTAAAAACAAAATACCTGAAAACATTTAAATATTCATGGGAGAAACGAAAAATAGATATAAACACAAACATATCAACCTATGTATGTAGGGTATGTGTGTGTGTGTGTGTGTGTACACAGTTAGATAAACTTTTGTTGAGAATTACCCTTGATAAACTTCTGTAGCCTTTCTGTGATTATCCTTAGCTTCCTTTTAAAGATGTTCTCTAGATGCTTTTTCAGATTAAATTTTAATTACAATCTTTCTCCCTTCCCTTTTCTCACTCCAAACCCTCCCAAATACCCCTTGACACTCCCCTCAAAAAATCATAGCAGCTTTTTTCACTAATTGTTATTGCAAGTATGAACATATTTATATATCCACCTTTATCCTAAATATAACCTGCTGTCTCCATATAATGTTACTTGCATGTATGTTTTCAGGGCTGAACATTGGCAACTTATTGGTGTGCTCTGGAGAAGACCACTGCTCCTCATCCCAGCTTTTGATGTGAAGAGCAATTAAACATTTTAAGAATAATATCATTTATTCAACTAAATTTGTAAATTATACACCTTCAATTTTTTAATCTCATTGACAACTGATCATTTTTCACTTTGAAAAAAATGCCATCTTTACTGAGAAAGATTTAATTAAGTGGAATTAAATTAAGAGTAAATTTCAGGCAGTATAATTAAAATACAGTATACATATAGTGTTTTGGGNTTTGGTATGATCTGCTAAATACATGCCCAAAATTAGAAGTCCCAGCTCCGGTAATTATCTTCAACCTGAGGTCTTTGTAAAGAAATCTACTTAAACTTGTCCATTTTACATATAGGTTAATTTTCACTGAAATTAAGCACACACTTTTCAATTTACTAATGCATCTAAAGCCATCTGCATCAATCTTTTCATTTTTAAAATTAAATGTCTCACTTTTACATAAAATCGAGCATAATTAAGGGTATCAAGTTTCCTTGGAACACAAGGAAATAACTCATTTTATGCTTACATTTCACCATGAAGGTTATTGGTTCCTTCAATTAGAAATTAGTTGAATAAGCATTTATTGTGTTGAAAATCATTATGATCAGAGATGATAGGAGGGAAGTGGGTTAAAGAGAAAGAAACTAGGACTTTTATGTAACTTTTATGAACAACGAAGAATGTTATGCATTTTATGAAGGCTCAGAAATGCTAAATAATTTGAAAGAGTTATACAGCTTTTTAAAAAACTTCAGATCTTGCTCTTTTGGAGGTGACATTTCCACTAGTGACTATGGTAAGATGAGTTCTAAATACAAAAATGATATAAATAATAAGATATTTTCTTTGAAACAAGAAGGAATGTTTCTAAGGATACATTTTAATGTCACAATAGAAAGTTACTGAACCTTAAAACTCCTAATTAGATGCCTGTGAGCAGAGAGAACAATGCTATGACATGTAGAGTTAACAAGTTTGCAGAAGCCACTGCAGGTCATGCCTCTAATGATCACAGAAATCTTTGTATTCTAGTAGTCTTAATCTACTTTCCAAAATCTTGAATAAAGATTGACTTATTTAGTACAGTATGTTTGAAATGTGTCTAAAGATCAGACAATAATTGAAATAAATTTAACCACCACCACCTTATTATGTCCTTTAATAAAACTGTCTTTAAGCACTAAAACCAACAACTGTCTAAATACATATGTTAAGAATGGGTATGGAAGTGGTACTGGCATCAGGATGGTGAAAATTAAGTATAAACTGTCATAGAGGTAATGGGAAACATCTCAAGATATGAAAGATGATGGGGAGTTATCCAGGTATAAGGAGAACAAGGGCATTCAGAGAAGAGAGTGCCATTTATCCAGGTTCTGTCTATGAAGGAAGGAGAACTTGATCCAGGAACTGACAAGAGACAGTAGACTAGCGATCAAAGGATGAAAATTGAGAGTCTCTCTGCAATGAACCAAAGATGTGAACAGGGAAATGCTATGTAGAACTCCTGAAATATCAAGAATATTTCATCCTCTACCATATAAACAATGAGATGTTGCTAAGAATTTTAAGCAGATGCACTGAACAAAATTCATTTTTGAAAAAACACAACAATGAGCCAAATATTTAGAACTGGAAGGAGCAGAGTTGAAGTGAGAATAGTGATTTTAAAAAGCAAAACTTGGAATAAGAGTCTCATAGAATGAGAGATTATTCAGCAAAAGAAAGGCTAAATATAACAAGAAAGAGAAAAGTTAACTGATAGACTAGAAAGAAATAAACAAAGAAGGATAATAAAGGATGGTTAAGAGAAAAAGAAGAATTTGAGGGAACACAGAGTCCCAAAGAAAGAACTTGGATTTACAATTTCAAATATTCAGTGTTATAAATTTCAAAGTCAGTATAAAAATTCTGTATACTAGCAAGGTAAGTTCTTGAAATACAATTAGAAAATATTTTCAAAGTAGAATTGAAAGGCACATAGGAACACACACAATGGATGAAAGGACTCCTGCATTTGTATATGTAACAACACCAAACAATGATGAAAGAAATTAAGACATGAATAAATGGAAAGGTATATCCTGATCAGGGATTAGTAAACACAGCAGAATTAGGGTGTCAGTATTTTTCAAACTGACCTATAGATTCAATAAAATCTTCAACAAAATCTTAAGTGGCTATGTAGGATTAACAGGCTGACATTGTAATTTATGTGGTAACACAAAACATTGATTGATCAATATAGTCTCTTAAAAAAATGACATGTTCTTCTACAAACAAAACATAGTTGGACATCACACACTCCTGATTCTAAACCTTAGTGCAGAAATACATTAATCAAAACATGGTATAATTTTCTTTCAAAAATGTGTAGATAAAGGAGCAGAAGTGATAGTTGAAAAATAAAACATCTATAATCTATTAATGCATGACAAGAAAATTCAATTCTTACAAAAAATATCCTAAATGGTATTGAGACAATTATGTGGCTATATGCAAAAAGAAGGAAAGAAGGAAGGGAGAAGGGAGGGAGAGAAGGAAAGACTTCTAATTCATTCTATGCACAAGTTACCTAAAAGGGATCATGATTCAGAGTGCAAATGCTAAAACTACAAAATACAAAAAAGAAAAAAGAAAAGAAAGAAAAGTAAAAAGAACATCAGTGACAATGATTCAAACGTGCTAACACCGTCTTGGATGAGACACGAACACAAAGCTGACAATGGAAAAAAAAGAGTGAAATGGCATCAAAATTGAAGCTTCAATAACAATGGTATTATAAGTAATATGAAAAGAAAATCCAAAGAGTGGGAAGACATCTTGGCAAAGTGTGCTATTTTACCTTAAATGCATGAAAACAAATAATTTGATAATAAAATTATAATTAAACTAATGCCTTAAATCGTAAAAAGCAGAATGTCTGAACGCGAGTTTCCAAAGACATGTAAAAGAAAGAAAAGCACATAAAAAGAAATAGAACATCATTATCCATTAGGAAATTGCACATCAGAACTACACAAAAGTGTCTTTTTACCCAGTATGACAACTAGAATAAGAGACAAGACAAAACAGGAATGTAGAGAGATAGAAACTTTTGTATAAAACGTTGCAGTTTTTGTCAAATAAGTAAATAATTACTCAAAATGTGAATCATAGTTACTTTCCAACCTAGCAATCCTTTTTCATGCATGCAACCAAGAGAAATAAAAAAGTATATCCTGAAATAAAAGGGTACATATATGTAACATTTCAAAATTAGAAACAGATAAATAAACATCAGCTTGCTAATAAAATGATTTATATTCATTCAATATTGGGGCACTGAAGAGACACAATGAAATGATGCAAGGCAAAAAAAAATGAATGAATTTTGAAAACATGTTAAGTCAAAGTCAGAAATACCATAAGCTATCACGCTTCATTTATATAAAGTGTCTAGAAACAGTTCATAAAAACAGGGTCAGAAAAGACAAGCAGTTGTATATTTGGAAGAAAGAAGAGAGGACTGTAATAGGTAAAGACTTTTTAATTAAGGGACCAGGCTGTGCAAAAAGTACACCATTGTAATGGCTGTGCTGAACAAGCATACTAAGAAATGGAGAATTTTGTGCCTTGAGTGGGTGGGCTGCATGGTATATAGAATTGTAACAAAAAGCTATTTCTAAAATCTCAAGTATTTAAAAGTAGATTGTAGTTGAAAGCAAGAGATCTAAAGAAGATGATAGTTCCATGTTTTCTGTGTGGGTTTTACTGCCAATCACTGAAAATGACTGCCTTGTTTGGAGAGGAGTGGCATGAATTAAAATTTGAACATGTTAGGCTTGAAATGCTCATGAAATATTTAACCTGGCAGATGAATATACACAGCTAGAATGCAGGGGTTATGGTGGTTCTTGTGCAACTGCAAATGGAAACCAAGGACTTTCCCATTTGTGGAAATATACAGTACAAAGATATAGGAACCTAGGCTTAGCTTTAATGATTTCCAGACATAACAGATTGTGGAGCATAACTGGAAGTAGCAAATGACCTGGAATTGACAGAAGTGCATAATTAAAACAACTTTCTCTTAAAACTTATGAAGAGCAAAAGCAGCTGATTTGGCTTATCCACATTCATTTGTATGTAGTGAATATTTTAAATAATGTGGCAATTTGTAAACAAAATAAGTTATGGAATGAAATATTTTTGCTCAATTTCTATTCTTTCTTCATGCCTAACATCATAAATTGAAAGGTAAATTGAGAAGCACCCAAGGTTTATATAGTATATTAGAATATGAGGAAATTTTTTTAAATGCCTAAGGATAACGTAATTAGATATTCAGTAAGCGGATCATTTCTAATTTTGATAGCTTTAGAGATTACAAAGCTCATGCTGGCTATGGACTTTTGTCCCTCTTATCATCGTACTAGTGCTCATGACAGCAGAGGCAGGTCTGTGGATGGCTATGCTGCTACTGCCTATTCACCCACAAGCCATTACATGTCATCAAGTTATATTTATTTTTTGTGGTCTGAAGAATGTCAAAGAAAAGTGAAAGGTCATTTTAAAGGTTAGTGTTGTATCACACCAAAGGACACACTGGAAAAATTTATTTCATTTGAAAGAATACAGCCAGGGGTTATGGCAATGCTATTGTTTCTATTACCATCTATTCTATTTTGTTAGTTGATCTGGTTGAGGTGTGGCACGGAATAGGTCATATGTGTTGCCATTTTGTTCTGTGGGGAGATCAGACTGGGAAAAAAAATCAAGATTTCACTTCCAACACATCCAGCAAGAACAAGAAATAATACTGCAATTTTGATGTTTCTTTTATAACTCCATAAATCCTTAGAATTAAATCATGGTATAATCCCATAAACAAAGAAAAATTTAGTTTTTATAAGGTTCTGATCATCAGCCCCTTCCCAATGTTTCATTAACTTTTTTGTCCTGATACTAAGGGACAAATAGTGATTTGTTTGTCCACAGATCATTTGCACAAGCAGCCATCACAAAGTCACTATCTACAAATATGGTAGGGTTTATCTTTATTAAAAGGTCAATGGGCAAATATGTGACTGGAGTATCTCTCAGTGGTCCTCAAGCTCTCCTTGTCTTCAGTTACAATAAGCACCACTGCGTATCACTACCATCAAGAGTATACCAAAATGAATATCTTCAATTAATTGCTGATGCCATTCAATAAAAAGCTAAATAAGAAAAAAAAGGATCTTCCTATTGAACTCTGTGTAGAAGAAGATGAAGAAGAGGAGGAGGAAGAGGAAGAAAACTCTAATCACAAGTCCCTAAGGGTTGCATGTAAGGGGATTTCTCCATTAAATAACAGACTACCCCATAATGAATTGACTTGATCTTTAAGGAGTGTTGGCATGTAACAGGTTGAGAGGTAAGTGGGTTCATAGCTTCATGATCCTACTTTTGATTTCTTGTTTAGTTTGTTGGTTTTGTTGGGTTTTTGTTTTTGTTGTTGTTTGTTTATATCTGCCCTCCTCATGACAGACTTGAAAATAGATGCCCAGAAAGGATGGCAGAGAAAGTAGCCACTACTAGGTAATAAAAATATTGAATTTCCAAGATGGCCTGCTTCCTTTTCATCCTCCTAACCTAACATAAATTTCCAGTACCTTAGAGAGGTCATATGGGCTTTTCTTCTAACAGGAAAGAGCCCTGCTCACAGACTGGCTCAACAGTTTGAAAGCTAGATCAGGACACGTTCACGCAAAAGTGGTGGGCAAAGCATTAACCCTTTCTTTCCACAAACTGACTAAAGCAAAATTAGGGGAGGAAGAATTCTTTAGATACTTTAAAATTCTTAGCCTTGAAGGAAAAACTGGGCTTCAGCATTCCGAACCCCTTCACCCTTTTTTGAGTGTCTTTATCTCTACATGCCTGCTAAAGGAACACCCCTTTTTCATTTGATCATTCCGTCTGCGCCTATTTGTGTCTTTACAATTTCTCTGCTGCTACCTGTTGTACTGATGATAATTCCTGCCTTTTCATTATTTAACTGGCAGATAAAACAAAGCTAATCAAAACCCTTGGATGTGACACTTTGAAGGCTAGCAGAGAAACAGACAGGAGCACAATCATAAAGGGAGAATTTCCAGTTAGTAGAACCAGGCACAGCGAATCCAGAAGAAGAAAAATAACACTTATGATAGTTCCCTATCTCATAATGAAACCAACATCCACTCACTGTTTGGGTGAGATTAAATTCCTGAAACAGATGAAATTGTGTCTATATCTGTAGAAAAACACCACAACCAAGGCAGCTCTTACTAAAAGAAATCATTTAATTGCAGACTTGCTTACAGTTCCAGAGATTCACTCCATTGTCATCCTAGTGGGAAGCATGGCAGCAGACATGGCAAACATGTTACTGGAAAAGTAAAGAACTACAGACAGGGAGACACTTGGTCTGGGATGGGCTTTTGAAACTTCAAACCCCCAGTGACAATCTTCTTCCAACAAGGCCACACCTCTTAATCCTTTCAAATACTTCCACTCCCTAGTGACTAAACATTCAAGTATTTGAGCCTATGGGGACCAGTCTTATTCAAACCACCATCCATAGGATGACAATAGCAACTGTAATGAGCTAGTTTCTTCAAGAAAAATGACCAATAATTCACCAATTACTAGTACGTTAGAGTTGTGTAACTATTATCTTCATACTGAAAAATTCCCTCCCTAAGTGAGAATGAGACTCAGAAATCTTGCAAAAATTACAAGATTCTTCCAAAACCTTAAAAATGCAGTAATTATTACTGCAGAAGAGACTTCTCAGTGGAACCACTTACAAGTTATACAGGGAGATAAGCAGATGCACAGCTTTCATGATTCATTACCCATGCTACAGGAGGTTTTCTGGGGATGCAGTTGTCTATGAGTCTCCCATGCTCCTGCAATTAATTCCTTATCCAAATTCCAATGAATTAATTGTTTCAACAAGCTAATCTTTGGAGAGTCATTTGTTTGGTCGCTTGGTCTGGTGTGAGTGGAGATTTCTTTCCAAAGGTCACAAAATAGCATTTTTAATTTGCTATATTCAAGATATACAAATCTATGGATTCAAAGGTACACAGTTATTTATGTCCAAAGTAAAGAAAATGTAGTTTCTGGACTGTAGTAAAACTAGTGGCAGGCTGTGTCCCACCGCCTGGCTAGCTTAGCCCCAAAATAATTACACAGAAACTGTATTCGTTTAAACACTGCCTGGCCCATTATTTCTAGCCTCTTTTTCGCTGACTCTCACATCTTGATTAATCCATTTCTATTAATCTGTGTATCACCACATGATTGTGGCTTACTGGCAAGAGTCTAACCAATGTCCATCTCGGGCAGGAAAACCATGGCGTCTGCCTAACTCTCCTCTTCTTCCCAGCATTCTGCTCTGTCTACTCCCCCCACTTAAGGGCTGCCCTATCAAAAGGCCAAGGCAGTTTCTTTATTCAATGAAAGCCACACACAAACAGAAGAACCTCCTACACCACTGGATAGTGTTTTGTGTCCTTTCCTGGGAAAGTAGGACTACCAGCTTTTGGCATGGAGATAGGCTGAAGGGCTGGAATCCTCAGCAGGGAATATTTACATCTCTACAGAAAAATTGGACCAATGTTTTTGTGAATACTATCTTCAGACGAACAAGATTTATATTGCTAGAGAACTGTTAAACATGTAAATACTTGGGCCCCACATCTGACATACTGAAATAGTAACTTGGTGTGATGCCTAATGATATGTGCTGTGATATTGAAGATATTCATACTTGAGAGCTAATGAGAATTTCTACTCCCCAATTCACAACTGTAGTCTCCGTTTCCATATTCCTGCCTATGTTGTTATGCCTGATTTACCATACCACGTGAATTAAAACAAATCCTCTCACACACAGAAATAACTTCTATATATTAATGTCTAAATATGCATTCATAGTATCATGATATTATCCATATGAAACAAAAACGATGCAATTAAAAAGCTAGCCATTCTTGTCACATTGTGAATGCTCAATAATCACAGATAACAAATATTGAAGAAAACAGATATTTAAACCATGCCTGTCATTGTGAAATATTCTTTTGGAAGTCACTAAAACATCACTAAAGATGCATGTTCTTAAGTACACACTTTTATCAACAGGCACTAAAACCCTTTGATTCTATATAAATGTGGCATCAATCCAGAAGGTATTGAATTGCAAAGAGAACTATTCACCCTTAACTGTCTTTTATAATGATTGTGGTTTTCAGTTTTGGAATTGTGCCAGACAAGATGTTCTGGAGACAGAAAACAAATGAGAAACTCTTTCTCAAAACCACATAAATTCTAGCCATGCATAATATATATATTTATTCTTTCCAACTTATAATGAAGCTTGTCCGAAAGGAGTGTTGAGAGAGAGGCGTCCAATGGACATGCAGATTTGCTAGTCCTAGAAACCAGGACTGAATTTTTAAAGGCACTTTAATAACTGGAGGGAAATATTGTGATGGAAACAGGTCTTGTACACAAACCTGAGACAACCATAGTCAACTCAGTCAGTGAAAGGGGAAGATGGGGACAAACACAGATGTAAAACATGAAACATTTAAATGGTCTGGGGAGATAAAGGCTTTCCTGGGAATTTTGGCCTTAGTTCAGCCCTAAGAAGAGCTAACCATTCACTTCTCTGCCAAAGGACATGATTCTAGAACCTGGCAGATGAATAGATGAATCCTCTCTCAAGGAGATAAATTCAAAACCAGACCTCTTGGGATTCTCAAGCAGAGCCATTCTAAAAGTCTGCTGTACACTGATAACCACATATGACATGGGATATGACAAAAGGGAAATAATGGAAGAAAGACAAAAGGAAGGTACTGGCCTGGTCACTAAGTGCCAGTAAAATGTACCAGCTTCATCTTTTGGTTAAGGAATTGGCCCTCAGAATATTCCAAATTAAGATTGAATATAAGCAGATTGTTTCACTCAGAAAGTATAGGTGCTTCTAACTTTTGCTACTACTTCATTGGATTGCCTTGAAGCCTCCTGTCTATGTATAAGTTCTGTGATGGGAATTAGAGCTAATTGCCGTGATATGTGTAGGCGATGCCTAAGTTCTGTCTTCACAATCCCACACTGTAATTTAAAACAATTTAGCACATTTCATAATACTACTTTTAAAATGATTAAAGTAGTGAACCATGTCTAATAAATACCTTCTGATCGTAATATTTATGGCAAATGATATATACTTCATGAAGTATTTTCAGAAAGAAAACATTTCTCAGGTTAACTATCTCCATATTCTGCTAATTAGTCATTGAATCTTCTTTTTCCCCAATAACCTTCCTCAGAAACTGCTCATTGTGTAATAAGACATCAGTATGGATCTCTATCACCTTTTAGCATAAGGTAAAGAAACACAAAACATTTTTTTAATAAGAATGAAAGAAATAGACCACATTTCTCTAAAAATTCAATTAATAAGAAGAGCATAGTCTGGTTCCTTACCTTGACTATTACATATATATTTTAAAAATGTTTTTCTCTCCTAGACTCTAAAAGTTTCAGAATGTCAAGTTATTAATATACTGTTTTCAAGAATGTTAGATGTAAAATTATTTGAATTATTAACAGGGTATTGAATTTGTCTATTTATATTATTTAATATAGATAATATGTTAGGTATGGTATATTGTAGGTGCAAGGTGATTACTTAAATATGAAAGAGTTTAAAATTCTTGTGACACAAAAGGTTCAAGTTACCAAATACAAACTAGTTTAAAGAGAATAATTAAATGTGATTGTTATAGCACAGCTGAATGATTTATTAGGATTTTTGTCCACTCCTCAGGTATTATTGTTTTCTGTTTTTAGTTTTAAAACCAGTTGTTGTGTGTCTTAATTTGTTTTCTCCTCCTAAGAATAAACAACAAATATTGAATTGTTTATGAAGTAGAGGTTTATTTAGCTAATTTTTCTGAGTCTAGGAAGCACACGTGTATGATACTGGCATCTGGTGAGGAACTTCTCTTTACACTATAGTATAGGTCTCTTCAATTACTGGCCTTGAAACCAACTTAAAAGAGACAATTCAAAAATCTATAGCTTCACTAACTAGAAAGCATCTCTATACCAATGCGGTACTGGGAATATTAAAGCCTGAAGCCAAAATAAAAGTCATCCTGTCTTAACTTAAATTTTTTAGGTTTATTTGATTTGTTGATTTTGAAATATTTTAACATCACATTAAATTTTTCTTTATTACTTATGGGTATTTTGGCGCCTGTATTTTACATCTTAGTACACTCCTTACCTCACCCAAGTCCTAGACTGGTGAAGATCTACTCTATTTAATGTTGGTACTACTGACCAAAATATCTAAGGAAAGCACAGAGTCCAAATTTCTGTAGATATTGAGGTCTAAAGAAACAGTGGAAGTATGCAAAATTTGAATCTATTATATAAAGATAGATAATTTATATATTATATAATTTATGTATTATATTGAATTTTATATAATTTATTATACTGACTTATATATAATTTATGATATTTTGTTAACTAGAGACTCATTACATGAAAGATTGTACAAAAAGAAATATATAAATTTATCAACTTATTTTAGAGTTAGTACTGGGATAAAAAGAATCTTCAAATGTTTGGACATATTTTTAAACTTTTCCATTATTACCTACTTATATTTAAAGACCTTCACAACAATAAATTACTGAACTATTGGTTGCAATCCATCTGAATATTCATCATCTTTATTTTAATAATTCATTTAACAGTCCAATTAGCATCTGTATTTGGGATTTTTCATTTGTATGGCAGCTGTAAAGTATACCACATGGAATTTGTGATTTTTTTAATTGCTAATACTTTTTGTTTTGTGATAATGGAAATACCTCAACAAATAGTCTGCAGGATGGGACTTGGGAATTTTTGCCATTCAATTTTATCCTCAGCAGGCACCAGTAAACAAAGAGAGAGATAAATTCTAAAGTTGAGTATATTGAAAGTCAAACTAAATAAACCGTGCCAGAATCTCCATGTAAAACTCTATTCTAAGTTTACTGAACTACAAACAATAATAATCCACATTCTGTAGAATTCTATGATGAGTCACATACTACATTGTTTTCATCTGAGTTTAATAACACTTTAAAAAATAATGAGAGTGCATCACATCACCATTGTTTCACCTATGAGGCATGAAGCCTCCCAAATCTTTATTAAACTCATGTGCTGCAAATTAACAGATTTAGTAATGTTGGTAGTTTCAAATTTATTATCTAAGCAGAAAAGAAACCTATATGACAAATAGGTCAAAATTTTAGGACTGAACTGTAGACACACAACCGTAGGTCATTCTGGAACTATGTTTCATAAGTTTAAAACTTCCATTATTTAGTCCTTATTATGATAAAACCCAAATTAAGTACCCAATGGGCAAATACCAACAAACAACAAAGGTTGGAATTATTAGAGAAAAATTCCTTAATCTAGTTTCTACTATTATTACTTGTTATGGTTAATGTTTTTATTTTATAAACTTTTTAAATAAAATATTTTCATATAACTCAAAACAGTGTATACCTAATTAATCAGACCCCAATCTATACAAATAATAATCCTCTATCAAGTTAGAATTGCCATTGTGGCTGACAGTGAGGCCTGACTGAGAAGCCAAGGACAATGGGCACTGGGTTTTGATTCTACTGCATGTAC
>LOJH01027886.1:0-11247 GCA_001685095.1 Ellobius talpinus
AAGCTTGCCTGAAGTTCAGAGAGTAAAACAGCCACACTGGTCAGCCTTACAGACAAGACAGTGGTGGCACACACCTTTCGTGCAAGTAGCCACACCAGTTTGCCATAGAATCCAGGCGGTAGTGGTGCACGCCTTTCATCTCAGCACTAGAGAGGAATATAAGATGGGAGGASACAGCTCTCAGACACAGTCTCATTCTGAGGTTCCTGGAAGCAGGATCGCCATTTTGGACTGAGGTAGAGGTAAGAGCCAGGGGCTGGCTGTTTTGCTTTTCTGACCTTCAGGTTGAACCCCAATTTCTGTCTCTGGGTTCTTATTTATCGTGCTACAGAAGTGCATACCTTTATTCCTAGCAAAGGGAAGGTGGACGTAAGATCAAGATTTCAATATTATTCTTGGCAAAAGAGCAAATTGGAGGCAAGCCATGACACGTGATACATAAGGCTGTCTTTCAAAAAAACACAGAATGAAAGAAGAGAGGGAGAAAGAGGCAGAGGGAGACTGAAGGGCTGAGAATGTAATTCAGTGGTAGACTGGAGCTTAGCATATTCCAGGCTCTGGGTCCCACAAAACAAACCAAGCACACAAAACTGACTGGAGGCAGCCGAGGAAAGCTGGGAGTGAGTGGGAGGTCTGCCCCAGGGAAGAACAGTCCAGTGTCAAACAGTTGGCACTGAAAACATACATGCAAATAGCATTATATGGACCAAATAGTTTATATTTAGTCCATATACATTATATACATTAATGAGTATGTATGTATGTATACACACACAAACACATACATATACACATATATGCATGCAAAAACCATTAGTGAAAAAAATGCCATGAATTGGAAGGAGAGTGCAGAGGGGTATATGGAAGATTTTGGAGAGAGAAAAGGGAAGGAGGAAATGTAATTATATTATCATCTTAAAAAAATAAACCAGGCAGTGGGGCACACTCCTTTAATCTCAGCACTTGGGAGGCAGAGGCAGGCGGATCTCTGTGAGTTCGAGGCCAACCTGGTCTACAAAGTGAGTTCTAGGTCAGCCAGGGCTGTTACACAGAGAAACTCTGTTTTGAAAAACCAAAAATAAATAGATAAATAAATAAATAAATAAATAAATTTTAAAAAGGCTTTTCTGGGAAAAAAAGGAGGGGACTGAGAAGATTTATATTAGAATGCTCATGGTGTTGACAATGACAGTGAGAAATAAAGCACGTTGGGGCTGTTAGATGACTCTGCAGGCAAAGCCAAGGCTGATGAGCTCAACTCCATCCTGGGATTCCGCATGGTAGTAGGAGAGAACCAGACTTCTGCAAGTTGTCTGATCTTCACACTGGTGCAATGGTCGCCTTACCTTCACCCACCCCCACACATACAGAAGTAAACAAATGAACAAATAACAGTGGTTTAAAAAAGAAAGGTGTCTTGTGCCCTGCTTTGGTATATTGATGTCTTTTCCATAATTCTACAAGGAACAAAAGTAATAACTGTCATCCTTTTCTTACCTCATTTCCCAGCATCAGTGGAAGCGTCTCCTGGTGGATGTACCCTCACCGGGACTTCTTTCAGAATTGCGCTTCTAACCTTTCAGGGCATTATTTTCGGTTTGCTTTTCCATGCGATTGATGATTCTGTGGAATTTCTCTCTTTCCTTAATTTCATTTTTCCTCTCCTGTTCTTTTGCTCAGCCACATTGGGATTATCATCGACAGAGGTATGTAACAGTAAGAACACTGGAATTTCCAACATTATTGCCTTTGAAGTTTAAGTTTAATAAAACCTTTAGTTTAATGGGATGAGTTGAGCACTGTTTGGGGGAGCGTGCAGACATGAAACCTAGGACCTCGTGCAAGCTAAGCACGTGATTTGCATTGAGCTACACACACCTGAAGCCTGAGAGCGTTTTTTCAAATGTGTATTATTTTCTTTTTGTGCGGGGTGTGTGTACATGAGTGTAAGGGTGTGCACAGCCGAGCACATGCATCTGAAGGTGAGGGGAAGACTTTGGATATCATCCTCTATGGTTCCATCCCTTTATTTCTTTGAGACAAGTGCTCTCACTAAACTGGAAGCTTCCTTTTTAGGCTAGGTGGGCTGGCCAAGAGCTCCCTGAATCACCTGTCTCTATTCCCCTAAACTGGAGCTACGGGCACATGCAGCCACACCCAGCGTCCTACCTAGGTGCTGCAGATTTGAACTCAGGTCCTCATATTTGCCCAACGAATCCTCTTACCCACTGAGGCATCTTCCCAGTGCCTTTTCAAATGCATTTCTAAAAAAGTGTTAGACTAAAATTAGGCCTGTCATCCCAGCACTCAGTAATCGGAGACACCCAAAGTTAGCCTGGCCTCACAATGAGTTTCAGGCCAGCCTGGGCTACAAAGTGAGACCCTGACTCAAACAAACAAACAAACAACAAAGGAAAGGAAAGGAAAGAAAGAAGAGATAAAAGAAACAAGAAATGAAGGAAGGGTGAGGGTGAGGAGCAGCTAGGAACATAGGTCAGTTGTCAGGATGTTTATCTAGCATCCATTAGCATCTGTGGTCTAGCACTACATTAACCTGGATGTGGGTCGGTAATCCCAGAACTCTAGGGTAGAAGCCAGGTGTCAAGTGCTCCTTTGACTACATAGAGAGTTCAAGGCCAGCCTGGAATATGTGAGAACCTGTCTCAAGGAAATAAGAATAACAAAAACAAAAACAAAAACCTAAAAAAATACCCACCCAGACCTATTTTAGGGACCTTTGCTCATGCTAGGCAAGTGATTTAACACTTAGTCACAACCCTAGTAAGACTGGCGGGGCTTCTTTGTTCTTAGAATTTTTGTATGTAGCACAGATACCATACCCAGTTGGATTGGCATCTGTTTTGCTGTTGTTATTGTTGCTTTTTCTTTTCTTTTCTTTCTTTTTTTTTGAGGCAGATTCTCATGTAGCCCAGGCTGGCCTGGAACTTGATCTATAGCTGATGATCACCTTGAACTCTTTTTAAAAAAAGATTTATTTATTTATTTTGTATAGTATTCTATCTGCATGTATGCCTGCAGGCCAGAAGAGGGCACCAGATTACATTCCAGATGGTTGTGAACCACCATGTGGTTGCTGGGAATTGAACTCAGGACCTCTGGAAGAACTATCAGTGCTCTTAACCCCTGAAACATCTCTCCAGCCCATCACCTTGAACTCTTGATCCTCCTACCTCTATCTCCCAAGTACTGGGATTACAGTCATGTACTATACCACAACTCATTTTAAAACTGGATGCCTAGATAGGACCCTCCAGGGAGCATGATGAGTCCAACCTTGTACTGGGACTCCATCCCCAAGAAGGTGAACATTATTAGCCTACAGTGACAGACATTGATTTATTTAGAATCAAAGATGAGAAGGCCATGGTGGAATACATCTTTAAACTCAGCATTTGAGCTGTAGAAGCAGGAGGGGCAGGAGATTCAAGGCCATCCTTGGCTACACAGAATGTTGGCGGTCAGTCAAACTGTGCTGAATTCGGCCCTAGCTTGAAACAAAACAAAAAGGGAATAGGAAGATGGCTCATTCGGTAAATCACTTGTCTCTCATGCACAAGGACTTGTGTTCATTCAATAGAACTTAGAAAACATGTTGGGCATGTTGGCAGGAGCTTGTAATCCCAGTGCTGGGGAGGTGGAGATAGGAGAATCCCAGGGCATGCTGGCCAACCAGTCTAGCCTAATTGGTGACCTCCAGGCAGATAAGAGACTCTGCCTCAAAGGAAGCAGATGGAATTCCTGAGAAAGGCACCCAGCTGTTCTTTAGCCACCACACATGAGTATCAAAGCACACATGCATCTGAACATGCACACATGCACATACACATTTTTTAAAAATGGAATATAGAGCTGGGGTACCTTCATTGGAAGAAGTTTGCTTAGCATGCATGAAGAAGCTCTTGATTTGATTCTAAGCACCATATAAACTGGGCAAGGTAGCATCCATCTATAAACCCAGTACTCACAGGAGGATCGGGGGGTCAAGGTCATCCTCTGCTATGTAGCGAATTTTATGTCAGCCTGGGATACATGAGAGAGACCGTGTCTAAAAACAGCAGCAGCGAGAACAACCCAAGCGAAAAAAGTAACATGGAATCCAAGAAAAGTGGCCACCGTGTGTGTTCAGAGGCACACACTGTAAGGAGTGAGTCTGACCTTTGCAAGCAAGCTTCTTGTGGTACACTGGCCAGTTGTCTTTGTGACTTCTATGACTTGTATCACTCTGGCTGCCTGCAGGATGAGGGCGAGGACCCCTGGTACCACAAAGCATGCAAATGTGATTGCCAGGAAGGAACCAATGCTCTGTGGTCGGCTGGAGCTGCCTCTTTAGACTGTATTCCAGGTGAGTGGCTCAACACCCTACCATTCCTCCTTCCAACGCCCAGTTCCTCTGCTTGTGTTTTCTCTCATGCCCACTTGTGGGAATCACATCTCACACTGGACACTGCTCCAACGTGCTCCTTCCCTCTCTGCTTGAGTGAGATGATCAGATGAGACCCAACTCTTATGGCTATCAGAGGAAGGAGCAGGTTCTATGTCCTGTGATTGATGAGTAGTCCATAGTATGTACTTGGAGTCAGGCTGTCTCCAAATCAACTTTGAGGGTAGGGAGGGCAAGAATCTGGAAAAACAAGTTGCTTCAGTTCTGGAAACCAAATTATTATTGTTTCTTGGATTGTCAGAGTTCAGCCAAAATGGAGGAGTTCTACAAAATGGTATGGTCGTGGCCAACATTAAATACTGCCATTGTGGGTTTGGAAGTTGCCACAGACATTATGTGAACACATATGCATGGCTGTGTCTCAATAACATTTTATAATAAAGCAGGCACTGGTGAACCCAGGTATGGTGATACAAGCCTGTGGTTCCTAACACTTGGGAGGCAGAGACAGGAGGGTCATGAGTTTGAGACCAGCCTGGGCTACACAGTGAGACACTGTCACTAACAAACAAAACAAATGGGTGATGACTTGAACTTGGTTTAGAGGTTACAGTTTGGTGACTCTGCTCTGTCGGGCTGTTAGGAGGAATAGATAGGACAAGGCGTCATTGTGTTGAACTTGGCCAACAGAAGCCTTTACTAGACATTGATTCTTTTGTTTTGTTACCTCCTAGGAGTTCACACTGAGAAATCAGAGCAGACTTGCAGAGGCTTGCACTGTCTCTGCAAATATTTGTAAGGCTTAATCCTTTCCATGGCCCAGGGCCAGTTGTGCATGAAACCGGCCTGGCCATCCCTCTCCCGGTTATGACAGTGCCCTTCAGTCTCGTTTCCTCATCAGAAACTTAAGTCTCTTCAGAGAACTGTGAGGTCAGGATGGGGAGCTGGGGGACAGGAAGGCTGTTCAGCGAAGTGGGATTTTTTCCTTAGGAATGTTGTCTCATTATGTTTGGTGGGGACTCATGAAGCTGTTAAATGCTGGTGTGATCTGCCCAGTCTTAAAGGACCTTCTCTAGTAATGCATGTACAAATCTGTTCAATGACTTTAGCTGCATACCTACTGTGTGCTGGGCACTGATAGGAAGTCAGGAACAAAGGCTTTGGCTCTGCCATGGTGAGAGTTACCATTTAATGGAAACGATTTTTTTTTCTGCTGTGGATGAGGAGATATGCCTCCTCCCAATGGAAGACCCTCTAATCCAGTGCTTCTCAACCTTCCTAACAATGCTGCCACCCTTTAATACAGTTCCTCAAGTTGTGGTGTCCCCGAACCATAAGACAATTTGGTTGCTGCTTCATAACTATAATTTAGTTACCGCGATGAATCATAATGTAAATATCTGATATGCGACCCCTGCGAAAGGGTCGTCTGATCCCCCAAGGGGGTCGGGACCCACAGTTTGAGAACCCTGGACTAATCCTGCAGCGGCACTCTCCATTCTTATGCCCGAAGGGGAAGAATCACATGGGGCACAGGTAAAGGGTGCAGGTGGTCAATGTTTCTTCTAGCAAGCACAAGGGTTTTAGAGGGGGAGGAAGCAAAGCGGGAAGTGAGTCCACCCTCCACAATCTCCTGAGGTGACAAAGGGCTGTCTCTAGTGCCTAGACTTCTGAATTGCTAAAGATGGAAGCTTTATTAGAAGCAGTCTTTCTCCACAATTCAACCTGCTACACTTAGAGGCAGGAATATGTATGAAGGTGTAACCACGGAGAAAGTGAGTAGCTGCTTTGTTGAGGGGGAAGGGGCTTTGTTGGAAGCCAGGTGGAGCCTGCCAAGAGTAGGTCTGCTGTTTTCCTCGGAGCCTTGTCCCTTCCTTCTCCTATCTGGTCGGCTTGACCGTCATCCATACTGCTGTAAGCACTCTTCCTTTCTTATTGTGTCTGGCCTCGCCATTGTGAGCCCAACGTTTGTTAGCCATAACGTTTCCCATAGGGATATGAGATCTACTGGGATTTCATTCCAAAGAAGCTTCTTGGAAGTAGACAGAGGGCTGGGGATGCAGCTCAGTTGGCAGGGGGCCTGTCTAGCACATACAAAGCCCTGGCTTTGACCTTTGGGGCTCATGATCCCAGCACCCTGCAGGTAGAAGCAGCAGGACCATTATTTCAAGACCGGACACAGGGCTACAGAGGGATTTTGAAGCCAACCTGGATTACATAAGAAACTATGTCAAAAATAAATGAAGAGGACCCGTGGCATGGGTCAGACTCACACAATTGGTGGGAGAGGAAGACTGCTTCAAGTTGTCCTCTGACCTCCAGATATACACTGATTTCCACGTGTGTGCACTGGCACACTCCCTTCAACCCTTCCCCAAATAAGCAAATATATTAAAACTACAGGAGGAAAAACAGAAAAAGAAATTGAATAGGGATTGTTTATGGGGATTGCCTTTATTAAGTCAACCACCTGCGGAGCTGAGAAGGTCCTACTTTGGCTATTTGGTCCCTCATGGAGTTGCCATGAACTTGAGGTTCTAACCTGATACCATATCTTGGCATAAGTGTTCTCTTTGTAGCATTTTTTCTAACACCATGGATACTTTCAGGTAGGAAGAACAAAACCTACATCATTGTGTTAACTGGTTGTTCTGTGAAGTAAAAGATTCAAGGCAGCAGGACTAGTCTCAAGCTTCCAGGAGTTACTCGTTGGTCACTGTTGCAGTCTCTCGTGGAATGCCAAGAATACCATTTCTTCTGTCTGGATCTTGTTGAGTGCTTCCATCAAGGCCTGCCTCAGGAGGGAAGATCCTAGAAAGCACAGAAGTATGGGTGCTGTCACTCAGAGCTGCCCAGAGAGTGCACAGGGCTACTTAGGTTAAAGCCTAGAGGCTCCACCTACAGACTAGAAGGCCAGGGACCTTTAGCTGCAGCTAAAACTGTTACAAATACCAATTCTGCCTTTTCCCCCCGCTGAGCTAAGATCGGCCTGGCCTCTCAAGGATGGGGTATAGCAGGGCGGGCCATGAGAAAGCCTAAGCAATCCAGGGGTTCCGGCTGGGGATATAGTTGAGTGGTAGACCACTTGCTTCACATGTGTGAAATCCCAGGTTCAATCCTCAGCACTACAAAAAACAAAAATAAAAACAAAGATAATCCAGTGGTTCCTCAGTAATTTACTTTTGCTCCAGATTTATATGCTATGCAAATGCACATAATCTTTTATAAATATTTTTCTGTTTTATTATTCTACGTTGTATTATCATTTTGTATTTTCAATTCTAACACACACAAACACAGAGTAATATTCATAGTCTCAGGAATTTCTTATCAGAAATGTTCCTGAGCTTCCCTGTCCTCCATTTTAAAAGACAGGATCTCCTGTCGCCAAGGAGGACCTTGAACTCTTGATTGTCCTGAGAGCTACAGTTGTAGGCAGGTTCCACCTGGATTAGTTTTCTTTGGGTTTCTTTAGGTTAACTTTGTTCTCTTTTGTGATGCTTGGGATTAATCCTAGAGCCTCACACCACAAAGTACTCAGTGAAGTACACACCAAGACTTTTTACATGTTAAAGAGAACTCTACCACTGAGCAACATCCATACTTTGACTTTAGCCCTGAATATTGTTTATAAACAAGACTGGGCCTCATACAGACCCACAAAGTACAGACGGAATAAAGCAAGCTACCCTATTAAGTACCTTAGCAACCCATTCCACATGTATCCTTACACATCAAGGGTCACTTGCACCATAAAAGATGTAAGGTTTTCCTTTAAGAGTGAAGTGGCTATGGGAAACATGTAATAAGGGCTGCCTGGTGACTTGAGATGGACCAGTAGTAAGAATTCTTTCTGTGTAAGCTTGAGAACCTGAGGTTCAATTCCCAACACCCTCATTAAAAACTGTGTTGCACGCCTTTAATCTCAGCACTAGGGAGGCAGAAGCAGGTGGATCTCTGTGAGTTCGAGGCCAGCCTGGTCTACAGAGTGAGTTCCAGAACAGATGCCAAAGCTAGGCAGAGAAACCCTGTCTTGAAGAAAACAAAACAAAATCCCACTACCACCAACAACAAAAACTAGGCATCACAAGGTGTGGTGGCACACACTTTTAATTCCAGCACCCAGGAGGTAGAAGCAGGCAGGTTTATGAGCTTGAGGCCAGCCTTGTATACATACTGAGTTCCAGGCTAGCCAGCACTGCTAGGTGAAACCTCATCAAAACAACAACCAAAACCAAGAACAAACAAAAACTAGGCATTACAGTGTATGTGACCTCAGCTTTGGTGAATGGAGACAGGTGGATTATGGGAGTTTGGTAGCTAGCCAGTCAAGAAAAAACACAGAGCTTCAGTTCAGTAAGAGACTCTTGTCTTTTTTTTTAAAAACACTATCTTTTTTCATTATACATACCAATCCCAGTTCCCACTCCCTCCCCTCCTCCCATTCCCTGCACTTTCTCCTCTACTCCAACCCCCATCCACTCCTCAGAGAGGGTAGGTACATTTCTTTGAGGAAGGTCCAAGGCCCTCCCTACTATATCTAGGCTGAGCAAGNCACTGCCAGTGGCCCCTCAGTCTGCCCCAGCCACACAACTGTCAACCACATTCAGAGGGACTAGTTTGGTCCTATGCTTGTTCCTTCCCAATCTGGCGAGTGTTGGTGAGCTCCCATTGGCTCATGTAAGCTGTTTCAGTGGGTGTCCCCATCATGGTCTTGACCTCTTTGTTCATATTCTCACTCCCCCACTCTTCAACTGGACTTTGGGAGCTCAGTCCAGTGCTCCACTGTGGGAAGAGACCCTGTCTTAAGGCAGATAGTGATAAAGGAATTCACCCAACATCCTCTTCTGCTCTCCACATGAGCATGTGCACTTGTGGGGCACATGCATACAACACACGCACATGTGCACACACACATACACACACACTCGATAGTGTAGTAGCTGTTTACAATAAAATCACTGGCAGAAACTTGGGAAGGTAATGTTCTTTGTGGGTTTGACAAGGATCAGCCCTTTGAAGCTTGCAAGAACTGCCTGAGGGTGAGGTCTGGGCTACCCAGGAAGTATATGGCTGCTTACAGTGGAACCTCTCTCTAGGCCACACTTCCTTAGAGTCCCCAGATGGTTTCCTGAGGGTGTCCAGAGGGCTAACTCATTCTTGGTCCCATTCCTCAGTGGAATCGTGTCTCCAGTGAACTCAGGCCTCCACAAGGTTCCTTTTGCCTTAAGCTGTGGCTGTCGCCTCATCATTCCAGTCCCTCATCCTGAAAGATGATGACAGTTGGGTAGGTGGAGGGGAAGACAGACAAGTACAGGGGGGCTGGATGTCTGCCATGGTAAGTCCAATGAAAAACATGCAAAACCAAGAAAGAATCCATCGAGCTTCATGAGTTTACCCTACAACACCAACCAGTATTACAGCCTGCTCCTTTTCAGCTAGGCTCTGTACTCAAAGTCTACAGGTGCCAAACATGATTTGACTTTATCTTTTTCCACGTGGCTTGAGGCACTATTACTATGGCGCCCATTCACAATGTGAGGAAACAGGCTCAGAGGGAGTTAAGAACTAAGTTCACTGGCACTGAGCAGGCCTCCTTATTCTTGACTGCTCATTATAACGGCCCATGGCTCTGGGGGCCCGACTCCACTTCAATCCCAGCAGAGAATCTATGGCAATGTGGCAGAGCATTGGCATGCTTGAAGCTCCCTGGGTGACCCGAGGGTGCCGCTCAGACTGATCCCTCCTGCCCTGCATGCAGTCTTTGCTTTGTGGCTTGAAGGTGTCAAGGTCTAAGAGCCAGAACCCCAGACAGAAAGTAGGATGATAGCCGCTCTTCAGCTTACTCCTGTCACGTGGGCAATGCGGAAACAAAGCACCAGAGTCCAGGAAAGGTAATGGAAAGAGCAAAGGGTCACAAACAGGGACTGGAAAGTGGGAGCAACTTTCCTTCCCTTCTAGCCCATGGCCCTGAAGAGAAAGAGACAGAAAGTAAAGGAATTTGGTCATTAGATGTTGGAAGCAGAATTGACTTAGAGATATTCAGTTAGAATCGGACAGAGTAAGGCTGGAAATGTAGTTAATTTGGTAAAGTGCCTTCATGGTTAACAAAGGAAAAAAATCTGAGAAATTAAAGAACCCGAGGAGACAGGTGGGCGTACACCTGTAATCTCAGCATTTGGGAGGTGAATGTAGGGAAATCAAGGCCAGACTTAACTCTATAGCAAGTGTTCATAGTGAGTTTGAGGCCAGCCTGGGCTTCATGAGACCTTGTCCCCCCAAACCAAACCAAACGGGTTAAGTGACAAGTGAAGGGCCATTAAAACCCTGTTTTCTGCCATTGGGATCTTTTCCCACCTTCTGCAAGACTTTGTCTTGCAGGTTGGAGGGATGTTGGGGGCTGGGTGTTTGGCTCTCTCAATCCACCAGCCCACAGAATGTCTTCTCTGGCAGGCCAAAGCTTTTAAAATGCACTCTCAAAGTATGCTTGTTAAAAATACTCCACTCTGGGAGTGGAGTCCTAGCCACTCAATTCCTAACAAGCTCCCCTAATGATTTGGCCACACCAGGTGTGATTGAGTGGCTCATAAAGCACCGATCCTCTCTCCTGAAAGCTGGCATGATTCTAATAGACTCCAAGGCCTTGAGCACTTGATAAACTACAAATGCTGTCCCCTTAGTCCCGGCCCTGCTGAGATGTACATACAGGAAGAAAAGAAGCTGAGCCGTCCCAGCCTGAAGCCTGTGGCTATTCTGTCTATGGCACCTCGGGGCAGGGCATGGCCATTTCTGCAGGTGGGGTGTGTGTGTGTGTGTGTGTGTGTGTGTGTGTGTGTGTGTGTGTG
>LOJH01027887.1:0-17924 GCA_001685095.1 Ellobius talpinus
GAGAGAGAGAGAGAGAGAGAGAGAGAGAGAGAGAGAGAGAGAGAGAGACCCTGACATGGACTTTTTGAAACCTCAAAACCTACTGCCAGTGACATATCTCCTCCAACAAGAACACACCCCAGCAACTAAGAAAGAGCCTCAAATTCCCTTTTTATTGTGGAATTACCAAGACAAATAGTTCTCAAACATGTTATATGTCTTAATCTGTGAACTATGTTGATGGGCGCAATGCTGTGCAGTACCTGTATACATGACCCTACATAGATATCACTATAATCCATACTCCTATATCACTAGACTATTCATGTTAGCTCAGGCATGACAGGGCCAGCCATGATGCCTATAGCTATCACACAGTCGATGGACTTTTTATAACTTCTCTTTGCCAAATCTGATGCCAGGCACTAAGTAGACATGTCACTAATACCTAATCCCTGTCCCTGGGAAGGTAGAGTCTCGTAGACAAAGAAAGGAAACAAAGAAGCAAACAAAATAAACCCCCCCAAAATAACACATCACACTATGAAATAGTGAATTATACCATGAGATAAGTCTAGAGGACAGTGCTGTGGAACTATTATCTAGAGTGAAAGAATCCAACTTGCCCAGAATCAGAGGAAACTCAACAGAGATGTTGGTGGTCAACAAAGTAGGATTTCGCTGGACAGGAATGCTGAAAAGGTCTGGATTAGATAAAGTTCAAGTCGCTGTAGAAAAATAAGTGCTATAGAAATGTCAGCAAGATTGCTGAACGCCAGCACACAGACTACATAAGGAATTTTCCTGAACAAGGGGGCATCCATGTCCAGCATCCAAGCTGGACAATGTTGTTTCTTGGGAGATCATTTCCTCCAGAACTTCTGTTTGTAATTCATTGACAAAGTCATTCTCTAGGGGAAATTCCTGCCTCTATAGTCCTCTAAAGCAGGAGTTATAGGCCAGTAGTTCTTACATTTATCATCTTTTTAGTAGAGTATGCTAACTTTTCTTACAATGTGGAAAATAAACATTTTAAATTCTTGGTTGTATCTTCTCCCTATGATATATTTTATTTCTTAATTTCTATTAAAATGTGCCTTTTGTTGAGATACAAATGAAAAAATCCATTGGATTAAGTCTCTAGGTACAGAAGCTAGAGGATTGTAAATTTAAGACTAGCATAGGCTGTATATAACCAGCCTACCTCATGAAAGAAGCGGGTGTCCATTCCAGTGTTTATTCCTGAAGACTGGAAATCACCCTGGGCCAAAGTTGCTCTATTAGAGTGTTAAGCGTTTGACTATGATACTGTGTGAAGCAATAGCGCGGGGTACGGCCCCTCTGGACTGCGCTGTTAATGTGCCTCCTGTGGCGCAACTGCAGCTCTGTTAGCTGCAGCCTTGGGAATCCGACAAAAAGAGAAACCGCACAGCCACTCCTGGATTTTTATGACGGCATTTCCTCCTGGGTTCACCGAGAGCACTCGTGCCCCGGGCTCCCTAGGACTGACTAGCTGAGGGCATTCAGTTCTGGCGAGCAGGCTCTCATAGCGAGTAGCTACGCGGAACACAGAATTCCCCCACCTCCCCTTTTCTGATCACAGCCGTCTCCGGGCCTAAGATTGAGTCTGATGATTCAGAGGGCTACCTGATGGAGGTTTGGCTACACGTGAATGAAAGGGATGCTTATGTTGCCTGTTTTTGAGTTGTTCGTGTGTTTGCTGCCTCAAACAAAGTTGCACCCTTCTTATGCTTTCTGAAACAAAAGTCTGGCTAGAACCATAGATCGGACGAAGATGGGGGATAGTTTCCTCAAAAGGAGTCCATGCCCCTAGTGTCAGTCTTTTTAGACAATAGTTGGTTCTAGGATTTTAAAAATAATAACTAAAGATTTTGATGAACCATTTGAGAAAGAAAGCATTTTCCTTATATACGATGTGTCAAGAGGCTAGGATAGAGAGATCCCTAGGGTGCATTTGATGCTGGGAGGCATGTGAAGGGTGGTAGGTATGGCATTGGTATAGAGCATTTATCTTGCCAGGCAAGGCGGGAAGAACTGAGAGCCACTGGTGAAGACTTGCACCCTGTCCATGTCACCCAGATGCCTCAGTGCTGTCTTCGGCTTCTGCTCCCCTGTGCTCTTCGATAGGCTGTTTCGAGGTACAGCGTGGTTTCCGCTGTACTGAGAATGATTCAAGAAAGACCTGCCCTCTCTCTCAGCACATCAGTAAAGAAGAGACTGGTGTCCCTGTCCCCAAGCTCACTAGTGAAGGACAAGTGAGAGGAGGGGCTTGCAGGCAGCCCCATGATTGATTTGACGCTACTGTTCCTGTCTGACACTGAAGACAGCGGAGATGCTTAGCATCTGAAATGGTCTCTCTTGCCAGCCCACGTTCCCGACCTCAGTGAGCGGAAGCTGCAGTTTCACTGTGCATTTGGAAACTCTCCACGGGGTTATTCAATAAGAAGCAGGTCATTCTCTCCACCTTACTCTCATCAGTACCTGTGCTGTCACCATAAAACAAACAAACAAAAAATGTCACTTGATGCTGCAAGCAGCTTCCAGGGGTTCTGGACAAGATGAGTCATTTTGTATTTGTGCTGCATGCCTAACCCAGGTGGGCTGTGCTCTCTGCTCAAAGTCACCCTCTTTCTTGCATTCAAGCTGCTGCAGCAGCCACCACCGTGTGAAGTGTAGCCAGTAACTGTGGCTAAGGGAAAGAGAACACACCACAAACTTCCTTCAAGTTTCCACTCCCCAGGAGGCATGCATATGACTTCCATTTCCCAAGGATAAGCCCCACACATGGAGAAAGAAAGGAATGTCCCCATATGGCTTGTTGGTTTCCACTCACACGCTTCCCACAGGACCTCCAGTCCCTTGAAGAAGAGAATATTGTTTCATTGAATAAGCCATCATCAAACTTAAAATATCCTAAGAGCTAATAACTTTTGTAACAGCCCTAAAGAAAGCTCGAGCAGAGGTAAAGAAGATGAGAAGAGACGGACAGAAGAGGCATATGTGGTGAATAGGTAATGAGGAGACAGAAGGAATTTCTCCGTGAAACAGAGAAAGATGAGAAAGAAAAAGAGACTCCAGCCTGGGTGTGCCTGTGAGTTTTCTGTTCCTCTCATTCCCTATCGGGGCTCATAGGTTTGGATCAGCGATCCTCAACCTTCCTACACTGCGACCCTTTAGTACACTTCCTCACGTTTGTGGTGACCTCCAACCACAAAAATATTTTTATTACTACTTCATAACTGTTATTTTGCTGCTGTTTATGAATCGTAATGTAAATATCATGGTTTTCCAATGGTTTTAGTTGATCCCTGTGAAAGTGATGTTTGCCCACAAAGGGTTTGTGTCCCACAGGTTGAGAATCACCACTCTAGATCCTGAGAAGCTCACTAGGCAGAGAAAAAACCCAGGGTTAAAATAAGATGCAGTAGCCTGGACAGGAGAAGAGAAGTGAGCCCTGTGAGGGAGGTAACAGTGAAGGTCACTGCATGGATAGTCCAAAATTAAACAATGTTGGTACCTCAGGAAGTTGCCCAGCTACGGGAAGCTGTTTAGAGTCATTGAGATGCTGATTTCCCCCTCACCATCCTGTCCCAGTCTCAGGAGGTTTGCAAGGATCATCCCTTGAGATGTGTGTGTGTGGCCCCAGATAGACCATTGACCTACCTCTGGGAAATGGGTAGCTCAGGATAAATACCAGGGTCCTTTGCAGCAGGGAATGAGCACTGGTCTGCATTGCCACAAGGTCCACTGGCCAAGCCCTGGCTCCAGCCTGTTTCCAATCATTTCTAAACGTGCTCACTCTGACCACTTCCAGAGAGCCCCTGGACAATATTCTGGGATTGCATTGGTATTAGAGCAGGAATCAGGGTAGTCAAGGTGTGAGCTCCAGCTAGGTATCTGTCTATGGAGAATATACCTCAGCTGAGTAAATTAGTAAGACTTCACTCAGAGCAAACCCGTGAGGAATTCCACAAATTTGTTGTAAGAAGAAAGGAAAGACAATCTTGATGGTGTCATAAATCTGGTACTAAATGCATTGTATTTTATAACAAGAGTGTTTTCAGTGCTGCGTTTCCTGTGAGGACTAACAGACATCACCATCAAATGCCAGAGTGTCATTTCACATTAAAACCATAAAATTGCCAGACAGCGTCTCTGATCCAGGAGTGTAGCTGGGAGGATGGCAAGCTGTTTGTGAAGGCCTCGCTTAGATCATGAGGTAGCAGTGGGCTTGCTCACACTGAACCCCTGAGCACCAGCTTTCTGTATCAGCTCAATAGCGGGCTGTTTTCAAATGCTGTGTGGGATGAGGAGAGTATTTCTGAAAGAGAATGCACCCGTGTTGCTAGTTTCTTCTTCAACCTGCTCAGCCTGTGACTTCCATCATGGGCAGCAGGACTTCAGCTTGACGGGCACTAACAGGTACCACAATGGATGTGACAGTTTCATGTGATCCCTTACTCCATCTCTGGCATTCTATGACTTCAGAGGAGTCACTTTGTCTTTCAAAAACTCATTTCTTTCATCTATAAATAGAAGTAATCCTATTTTTAATAGATGTGTGAAAAAATTTCTTCGCACTCTAGAATCCTACCAAGATACAAAATAGAAAAAAAGATTGCAAAAATGAGTCCAGGTTTTCCAAGGTCTGGCTGGAGAGATGGCTCAGTGGTTAAGCACTTACTGCCGGGTTTAATTCCCAGCACCTACATGATGTTATAGCCATCTATTACTCCAGTTCCAGGGATCTGATGCCTTCTTTTGACCTCCATGGGTTCATGCATGCACATGAGGTGCACAGACCCATACTCAGCACACACACATCCACATAAGATAAGCAATAAGTAATTAAATAACACTATATTAACATCATTTTATTCTTATTATTATCTAAATAAAATTTATTAATTTAACTTTGTTTTTAATCTTAATGTTTAAATGATACATAGGAACTGTACTTAAGTGTGGGATGTCCTATGTTTTGAAGTGTCTGCAAGTTGTGCAATGACCGAAGAACAATGAATGTATCTCCTCAAACCTTTATCGCTTGTTCCTCATGAGTACATTCAAAATCCACATTTTATTTACCTTCCAAAATGGCTAGCATTGAAAAGGCAAAAAAAAGTAAATAAATATCAAAGGCCAGCAAAGATGTCAGAACAAGGCCAAAAGGATGATCCATGTCCTGAGTCAGAGAGCTCCCACTAGCTTGGGTCAGTTGTCTCTGTCAGCTGTCTCGGTGGGTTTCCCTATCATGGTCTTGATTCCTTTGTTCATATAATCCCCCCTCTTTGACTGGACTCGGCGTAGTGCTTAGCTGTGGATCTCTGCTTCTGCTTCCATCAGTTACTGGATGAAGGCTCTATGATTAGGGTGGTCAATTAGGGTGGTCATCAATCTGAATAAAGGGGAAGGCCAGTTCAGGTACCCTCTCCACTATTGCTAGGAGTCCTAGCTGGGGTCATCATTGTGGATTCCTGGGAGATTCCCTAGCACCAGACAATTCTCTAACCCTACAATAACTCCCTCCATCAAGATATCTCTTTCCTTGCTCTCCCTCTTTGTCCCTCTCCCAACTCAACCATCCTGTTCCCTCATGCTCTCCTCCCCTCCCCTTTACCCTTCCCCTATGATGTGGGAAGTCCTTCTGTATATGTTGCTTTTATTGGTTAATGAATAAAAAAACTGCTTTGGCCTGTGATAGGGCAGAGTGGAGATAGGCGGGAAAACTAAACTGAATGCTGGGAGAAAGTAAGCAGAGTCAGGGAGAAGCCATGTCTCTGTCACCGGGGCTGGACACCTCTGCTGGAGCCCACTGAAACTTTGCTGGTAGGTACAACCTTGTGGTGATGCACAGATTAATAGAAATGGGTTAATTTAATATGTAAGAACTTGCTAGGAATACACTAGAGTCATTGGCCAAATAGTATTGCAAATAAGATAGTTTCTGAGTGATAATTTTGGTTCTGGGCAGCCGGAAATGAACAAACGAACTTCTCCAACACCCCTCCCAAGTTAGTGAGAGCTCACTGACTCTGGACTGATAGATGGGGAACCTGCATAGGACCAAACTAGGACCTCTGAGTGTGGTGACAGTTCTGTGGCTTGGGCAGTCTATGGGGCAGTGGGACCAGGATTTATCTCCAGTACATGAAAAGGCTTTTTGGAGCTCATTCCCTATGGAGGGTTACCTTGCTTAACTGAGATACAGGAGGGAGGCACTTGGTCCTACCTCAAACTTATATGCCAGATTTTGTAGACTCCCCATGGGAGGCCCTATCCTTTCTGAGAAGTGGATGGGGGATTGGATGTGGGGGAGGGTGTCGAAGTGGGAGGAAGGGAGGAAGGGGGAACTGTGGTTGATATGTAAAATGAAAAAAGAAAACCCTTTTAAATAAAAAAATTAGAAAACAAATAAATAAAAATACAAAGAATGACTGGTGATGAGCAATGCCTTAGGGACCTGTGAGAGAGGCTCCAGGGAAAAAGGCAGAGGGCCTTTCCTCTCAAGTGCATTTTGTTTCCTGGATTGTTCTTGCATGTGATTTCATGCCTCATGTGACAAACATTTACACTCAATTTCTAAGACTTGTTTATTCTTGTTGGAGGCACAGCATAGCTATAGAATCCAACTTAGTGAAAGGATATGCTGAGTTCTGTCCTCAGTGTACCTGAGTCTGGATATGGCCTTCTGCCTTGCTTTCATGCTTTCCCAGATAAAATCTACAATATTATCTCAGGCATTGGGTTTAAATTGGTCTGTCCTGAGAAGAGTCTGGGAAAGGGCCACTCTGTTAATATTTAGTATGTGCTTACTTATTTCCAGGTTTTTCTGATCATGTTTTTCGGAACTCAGACAAGGTTCCTTGGATCATGGCTTTCTTTGCTACATTTGTGTATAAAAGTGCCCTGAAACTGAAGTAAGCCTTAGACTCTAGTCTGCCCCATTCTTTAAGGTCTTCAAACCTCAGGTCTCGAAGACCTTAAGTTGGCAAAAGTCGACAGCAATATAAGTTGGGAGAATCACGGAGCGCAGTACGGAGCCTCCTTAAAAAACATTAGTAACTTTTACCATTTGGTTCAGGTAACCCCCAAAGAAAGTGAAAGCAGCGTCAGAGAGAAGCTTCCACTTCCACGTTAGAGCGCTGTTGAGGACAGCTAACGTGGAATAAAGCCAGGTATCTACCAACCATTGAATGGATAAAGAACATGTGGGATGCACACCTTCTATATTCTCAGCTGTTGAAAATGAAGTCCTCATCATCTGCAGAGATAAAGATGAAACCGAAGGACGTTATACCGAAAGAAATGTCCACACAGAATGACAAATCCTCTAGGTCCTCTCGTATCTGGAAGCTGACAAGAAATTTGACCTTAATAAGGAATAGCAATTACTAGAACCTGAGAATGGGGTGAAGAGTGCAATAGGGGAGATTGGACAGTGGATGCCAAACACAGCGAGATGGCAGGACTGAGCCGTAGTGTTCCACAGCGCAGTGCAATGACTGAACTCCACAAAGTTTGCAAGCATCTTCAGTGGTAGAGGAGAATGCAAAGATTTCCAACATGAATACATAAGGAAATGAAAATGCTAACTGCCTTGATGTAACCAATGCACAGTCTGTACAAGGATTGAAATACCATGCTGTACACAATTAATATGTATAATCATTGCATATTAACCACAACTCTATATTAATACTTCAGAAGCATAAAAAGAAGTGAAACTTTTTGAACCAGAATTCTTTTTAAAAATTATTTATTTACTTTTATTTTAAGTACATTGGTGTTTTTCCTGCATGCATGCTTGCATGAGGGCATCGGATCCCCTGGAACAGGAGTTACAGAATGTTATGAGCTGTCAAATGGTGCTGGGAACAGAACCCAGGTTCTCTAGAAGAGCAGCCAGTGCTCTTAACTGCTAAGCCATCTCTCCAGCCACTCAAACCAGTATTTTTATGTTGTATGTAGCAGGTACTATGTGCCTGAAAGTAGAGGATTCTTTCTTTCATAAGAATCAGTAAAATTATTTTTATCTTGATTTTTTTTAAAAAAAATAGCATGTCCTTCAAACATTTATACTTTTTGTGTACTAGCTCTCATGTAGAGGTTTTGTTTTCCCCTGATGAAAACTGAGAATTTTGATAGTATTCCATGTCCAGCCTAGGAAAATAGCAATTTTAAAATTACAAATCAAATCTCGAATTGATGTTTAAAACATTAGCTTGCATGTAATAAAAGAAGCCTCCTGTCAAATTGTGTGTTTTCTCAGCATGCTAGCATTTGATAAGTGAAAGTTTTGAATTAATAAATAAATCTGAATACTATCGTTGTTGGGCCATTTCTTTGCAAGGGTTATATTAACCCATGCCTGCCCCCCCCCAAAAAAATCTAATTCATTTTCTAGTAAGTTCGTTGATACAATTAAAGAAGACATACAGCAGACTGAAATCAATGAACAGAAGTATGAGACAATGTATGAGACCAGAATGCTGGAACACTGAGCTATGGCATCCTACTGTAGGGTGGAACACCACCCCTCTGTGACACACTTTCCTCCTGTGTGCAGTCAGGTTTGCAAGGCAGGACACAGCAGCAGAGATTCTAGAGAGTATGGTTGTTTTCAGGTCTTGCTCACAGTAGCTCCTGGGCGATGCAGTTCTCAGGTTGAGGCAGATGCTATTGACCATTTCTGGCACCCCTTTCCCTTACTTCCCTGTCGATAAAACTTCTGCTTTGTCAGATCTCAAGGTGCCCGAGAGGCTGGATCACTGCTAATCTCTGTGCACTCTCTACTGGAGGTACATGAATGACTGAGGATGTACAGTGTGTTGTCAGTGGAGTTTGCTGGAATCCTCTAAGAGTGTTGGCCTGTGTAAAAGCCCAGGAGCCTACTCCCTTTCCTCCTTTGAACTTTGTGATAGGAGAATATGATGCTTGAATATCCACAAACCTGTGGATACCCATGATGGGAAGAAGAGCCAATCCTAGAAGTACTCAACAGAGAGACACCATGGAGATGCTGACTCACATCCTAAGCTTCCCACCACTCGGTGACTCATTAATGGATTTATTGGATGCACTACTATTGGGTATTTTTGTTTTTATAATGAGAATCACCCTAATAGAAGGGTCTTCCATAGAGAATTTTCTCCCCTCATTTTCATTTTCTCCCCCATAATACATGATACCACACATATGTAGGACATAGACTGCCACAGCTGAGAGTCCCTCTATGTCTTCACTTCACAGCTGATAGACAAAGAAATTTAGGAGTGGTTTCCTTGTTGAATGCATTGGCCATATATGGTGTAAACGTTGGTAGGAAAGAGAAAAGGCTGCTGAACCGTGTTGTGGATCATTCTCAAAGTTGCTTCCTAGTAGTTTTGTCTTAGACAGAGAACATGATGCATTTAGGAAACTGGTGTGGTGGTTTAAAAAAAAAGGCCTCCAAAGGGAGTGCCACTATTAGAAGATGTGGCCTTGTTGGAGTGGGTGTGGCCTTGTTTGAGGAAGTGTGTCACTCTGGGGGTGGGCTTTAAGGTATTCTTTGCTCAAGCTTCACTCAGTGTGACACTCAGACCACTTCCTGTTGCCTGTATTGTAGGACATGTAATGTAATGTAGGACATGTGTGACACTCGGCTACTTCTCTAGCACCATGTCAGCCTGCACACTACCATATCACACCATGATGTTAATGGATTAAATCTCTGAAAATGTAAGCCACCCCAATTAAACGTTTTTGCAACCTTCTTCTTGGAAATACACAATGAGCCTTCTGAAAAGCCTAGATGAGCTGACCTCACTACACCAGGAGGTCCCTCTCTGCTTTTCGGGGCCTGAGAGATAAAAGATAAAAGAAAGTCATAGAGATCTCTCCATGAAAGAGATTTTAAGGGAACAGAGTTGAAATAAATAATATCCAGGGTATCAGAGGCCAGTTTCAAAGCCACAGACATTTCCTGAACTTTTTTCAATGCAACTCTCCCATGGCCATTGTGGTGGTTTGGATTAGGAATAGTCCCCATGGACTCATAGGTTGGTCATTAGAGAATGGTGCTATTTGACAGGGATAAGGAAGTGTGTGTGTCCTTGTTGGAATAGGTGGTGTGTCACTGGGGGAGGGCTTTGGGGTCTCTCTCCCTGCTGCCTACCAAATCCAAATCTCAGCTACCTCTCTAACATCATTTCTGCCTATATGCTGCCATGCTACCTGCCATGACAATGATGGACTAAACCTTTGAATGTGAGCTAGCCCCAGTTAAATGTTTTCCTTTATAGGAGTTGCTGTGGTCATGGTGTCTCTTCACAGCACTAGACCACTGACTAAGACAGGAGTTTGTACAAGGGATAGCTATATCATGTTAGGCATAATTATGACCTAGCTAAATATTTAATGTTTTTATGACTGTACATGGGTAGTTGTATTACGTTTTAGGAATTAATTATTATGACCTGGCTATTGTTTTCATTTGAAATTAATCATGGCATAAGGAGATATGTTTATGGATCAAGTTTACAAGGGGTGAACTTGTCATAGCTATTCTTGGTGGTCAACTTGACTACATCTGGAAATAAAACCCCAAAATGAAGGGCACATCTATGAGGGTGTTTTTGTTGTTTTGTTTTGTTTTGAAGTTGATGGTCGACTTCTAGTCTGGACCTTTGAGGCAGGAAGACACACACACCTTTGATCCAGATCTTGAGGCAAGGAGATACATCTTTAATCTGGGTCATACCTTCTGTTGTAAGCCTATATAAGAAAATGGAAGATGGAAACTTTTGCTCTTTGCATGCTTGCCCTCATTGTGATAGCACATCCATTCCTTCAATGATGTTAGAGCCTACTTCTTTTGGTTTCCAGGATATACTGAAGACCAGCTGAGACACCCAGTCTTATAGACTGAGCAGCTACTGAATTCTTGGATTTTTACAGTCACAGCCAGCCATTGTTGGATTAGCTGTACTGCAGCCTGCAAATCATTCTAATAAATCCATATACATGCATATGTATATATAATAAATCCATATATATATTTATATATATACACAGAGAGAGAGAATTAGTCTATAAGTTCTCTTACTCTAAAGGACCCTATTATTGCCATAGATGAAACCAAATCTCTACTCATATAAGTTGCTGGTTTACAAAATGTATACACATCTATATACCTGCACATGTGTGCATGTATGTTGTGTGTAGGTCTACATACCTGCGCATGTGTGTGAAGACCTAAGGCTTATGTTGGGTATCTTCCTCTGAGGCTCTCCATCTTATTTTTGAGGCAGACTCTCTCACCAAACCTGGAGCTTACTGATTCAGACTATCTGACCAGCAAGGGTAAAAGGTTACCTCTGAGCAAGGAAATGGCAGATGGTGTTCTTCATTATTGTTTGTCTCTGTGTAGCAGCAGTTCATCACAGTCCCAAGGTCATGGCCTTCCCACTCTTCTGAGGGGCTGTGTAGATCCCCTTAGGTTAAAGAACTCAGAACAAACGACTTGGAGTGTGTATGAGCTGAATTATTTCAAATGTGAGCAGACAGATTCAGTTCTCAATACGAAGTACAAATGTGCCCATCTTCTTTCTCCCTCTTGTTAGGTCTCAAAGAAACAAGTCCAACTCAGTACTTTTGGCTCTTCCCAGTACTTCTCAACCCATCCCCAGCCCTGTCTGTCTCCCTCCCAGGGGCGAGCTTCTGCTTCCCTTCCCCCAGTTTCTGATCCTTTTTTAACTCATCCATTCTGGCAACACGCCTGCTTGACTCCTTGTTTCTCTCTTGGTCTTTCAGTCCTTGATGCATTTCTTTCCCCCTTCTCTCTTCACTTTCTCTCTCTCTCCCTTCCCCTCTCTCCTCTCATGGCCCAATTCAGTCTGCTGGCCATATTCAGTCTGGAACATTCCAGATGTTTCTGGCTGTGCTCTCCTCATATCTACAACAAACCTTCTCAACCAGCCCTAAGATCAGTCATTGAAGGGAGCAGGCAAAAGCACCTTGGTCTGAGCACTGTCATTTTCACTTCAGACTCCATTTTACATACAGGGTAAAATAAAGTTCAAGTTTCCACATTCTAGGGGCGCTGAGAACTTTCTGATGGCTGATCAACCTCCTCCCTAAACCATAGAAATAGTTGTTATCCATCTTTAGTTATTTAGAAATATGTTTGTTCCTAACAAAAGAAGGAATAATTGAATCTGATTGGTTGTATTAAAAGGCTTGCATTGTATATCAGTAGACAACGATGGAACACTCAAGGAAGCCCCTAATCTCTAAATCCTGATTGGTGAAAATTGTAGCTGTAACTTAGCAACAAATGTTTGTGAATTTTGTGCTTACAAACCCCACTTCTCCCCCTGTTCAGGACTGCCAAGAGAAACAAGGCTCCTGAGCTCTTGTCCTACAGCCCTGATCAATCAGTGACACGTTTCTGTGGTGGTTTAATGAAATCCTTGGAACCTGTAATTGTGGTCCTCTCCTTCCTCACTGCGCAGGACGGGATTGGTGTAACAACCTGTCCTCATTGTTTTTCATTCACCTCTAAGTATCTTCAGAGACAGGCCTGTTCCCTCCACCACCAAGGACACCAACTTCATAGACTGTGTTTAGAGTTGGCTTCCTGTTGGCTCCTGTCAACTCCTTATTGTGTGTCTTTGTTTTTTTGTTCTCCCAGTAGTCCCAGAATCTACTCATCCATTTCTTTTGTCCAAGGCCAGACATATAGTAACTGGTCTTCTACCACTCTCAACTATGTAATGATAATATTAGCTGGAAGAAAAAAAAAACCCGAATCTCAAACTGCATCTTACAAAGCAAGTGACTGTTATTCTTCTTGCAACTTTGGAGGGAGGAATTGTTTGTTTGTTTGTTGTTTTTGAGACAGTCTCACTATGTAGCACTGGCTGTCCTGGAGTATATAGATCAGGCCGGCCTTCAGGTTACAGTGATCTGTCTGACTCTTCAGCTCTCGCGCTGGGATTAAAGGTGTGGATCACCACGCCCTGCTTGAAATGTTTATAGTTGTGCCAGTTAAGCTCTATCTGCTGGGGAGACATCCTAAGACTCCAGAAGAAAGTCCAAGAACATGGAACACTGCTACTGCACCACGATCGCTGTTTGTGACATGAGAGGCTGGCGGCCAGCCTGCAGCCTAGCCTCTGATGGTCTGTATCTAATCGGAGAATTTGTGTTGTAAATGTCGCCACTCCACTCCACCGCTCTGATGGATGCCTTCCTTAAGGTTGAGGGGAAGAATTTAAATACCATGGTTGAGCTTCTGCACAATCGTGCCATTTCTATTGATCACAAAATGAAAATTTACAGTGTTTAGCAGAGAATCTATCCCTTCACACACACGCATGCGGACTTCCACTGCTCTGTTCCTGCTTGACTAGGAACACTCACAAACCACAAGCCATGAGCTCTCTCCGTGTTTATAATCCTTCTGTTCACAGCGAGAGCCTGCGTAGTTCTGTCCTGTCATTTCATTGCTAAATGACAAAAACAGAATCAAGACAATGGTTAAAAACGCGAGAAACAAAACGGTTGAGCTGCAGGGAGAAAAGCCAAGGGGGAAGCGAAACAGTCACATGGTCCTTTGGGCAGATTGTATCTGTGGGCCTTTCTGGGGGCCCTACAGATGTGATGGTTAATAGCAATTCTTGCAATTCTTAATTATAAAAAAATCCAAGCAGGATTAATATGAGCCTAGAAACAGTCACCGTGTGATAAACGCTGCACACCTTCATAAAAGGCAGAACTTTATCTCATATTTGGAATGGGCATGAATTATGTCACCTACAGAAGTTAATTTATTGTCACCACAGTCAATCAAAATTCCTGAGAAACCACACAACTGTTCTTGGCAGGGAGGAGCTTGTAACTACTGCTCCCAGTAACTGTGCCATAATTAAAGGAATTTAACATTGTTTGCCAAGCAAGGGACTTCCTGTTTTTTTTTAAATTAATCATGAAAACCAGAAAGGGAAAGCCCCTCCCCTCTACGCCACAGAGTCCTTCGCACTCTCAAGCACACTAAGAATCCTGTAGATGTGCGACCTTTCCAGAAAAGCTTTTGGTGACTTGTTTATCTAAAGTAAAGTATGGGCAGATGGGATCGTTCAGTCCGTGAAGGTACTTATGACCAAGCCTGACTGCCTGAGTTCAATTCTCAAACCCCACGTGATGGGAGAAGATAACTGAGCCCTACGCGTTGGTCCCTAGCCTCTGAATAAGGAGAATAATGTAAAAAGATAAAAAGTTAAGTGGAGCATGACCCTGCGACTATCCACTCCTTTGCTTTGCTGTTCCCACGGAGCCCACTCTGCCGGGTTGCCTCACAGGCAGCCGGCCTGTAGTCTGTCTTAGTGACTAGATGGTATGTAAGACAGTGCCGGGCTTTCAATGAGTTACTGTATCAAGCCTTCAGAGAATATTTCAGGGCACAGTCCAGTTGTGTATTCAAGAAGCAAAACAGGGAAGCAGAATGCCCCGGAAGGTGGGGGCTTTGTTCTGACTCTGGGGTGCCCTGGGTGCTAAGGACAGTGCCTGGGCACTGTGTGTCCTCAAATCCAGAAGGTTTGGCCGTGGCCACCCCCAGCTTCCTTGGTGCCACTTTTTCTAGTTTCTCTCTGTTGTTTCTTGCCTTATTATTCAAACTGCCTTCTTAGGCAATTTGGTTTCTTTGTTTAAATAATGAGTCACTGAAAACTTTTATGCCAACGAATTCTCTAGGAATATCATCTCGTGAATACAGGTTTTTGTTTATCTACACACTTTAAGGATGACAGCTCTTCCTGATGTAGCTATGAGGTCTAGAAATAGCACTCAGCCTGCATCTAACCATAAGACAATGAGATGCTGTGTGGGTTGGCACTCCAGGTTGGGCCATGGGGTACCAGGCTGGTAGCTAGAGTTCTAGGGAGAGCCCTAAAGCTGGGGTTCCAAGGGACTCAGCTTGTGGACTTGGACTGTCACTAAAGACTTTGCTTCTAGGTTCATGCCTCACCTTCTCTCTACCTCCTCGACTTGTTATCACTACACCTCTCCCTTCCTTGGGAATCTTAGATGCTAGTTCTTTCTAGAAAATTCTAAAGTTCCAAGTTTATAAATTGGACCTTATGAACACTGTTCACAATCGTCTTTTGAGGCTAAAAGTTATACAAAGCCTGGCCACTGAAGAGTTTGACCGTGCAGTTGGCATGTCTGCAGGCACACAGGGCCCTTTGTAGCATAGGACTGGGATAGGGACATAAACCATGGGGTGGGCCATTTGTGTTAATTCACCCCACCAGTAAAATGAAAGGTCTAAAATGTGGGATATAGATGAAAGATACCTAGTCCATTCCATCCAACTTTCTCTTGTGCATAATTGCACTCTGAGCTTCAAAAGAAGCCAGGCTATTTCTGTGAGAGATACTAGATTGCATTTTATCCATCTCAATTTCATGCCCGTGAAAACCATAAAATGCAGTTGTCAAAAATTCTATGATATTCAATCACATTAAGGTGATTGACATAAATATTTAAATCCGAAGTAGCTGTGATACCGCCCACTTGGTGTGATTAAGGGTGACAATTGAACAAGCCGTGGAACTTCTGATTCACGTTCAGTTTTCTGAGCTTCTAGGCTGCAAAGGCTGGGAAATGATTTAAGGTCTGTTACTACTGGAATTTTACATTGCAAAATCTGCATAAAATGGATTTAAGAAATAGCCCGAGATAAGCCCTCTGGTGGCTGGGGATTACATGCATGGCTTCCAAAGGGCAGCGATGGAGGTGTGCTGGCATGCCACACTGGGGGCTTTGAGGAGAACCTGCTATTTGCTGAGAGCACACAGGATGCGTATGTTTACACATGCCTCCCCACAAGAGTGCATGACCTCGGCGTTTGTCCTTGCCAGTGTCTGGGCATGCCCTTCAATGTTGCTTTTGTATGCAGGGAAACACCCTTGCAATCAGGCTCCTGAGATACAGAGAAACGTTTCAGCAAAACCTGAAAATATACACAGAATACATCATTCCTCTGAAAAACTTTTGTCCTTTGACAAACCTAAGCCCCTTCCCCCATGCCACCTTGGAACCTTGTCAGTTGGGTGTTGGACATGCATGACTATTCCATGACACCTGACTTGCCTGCATGTCTCTGAACAGGGTAAGAAGGTAAAGTCTGGGTACAGTCTGACTTGTCTTGAAGGCAGCTCCATAGGTGGGGGAGGTAGGCTGTCCCCCAGGGGCCATCCTTCCTTGCAGGAGGTTGTCATGGGCATTTCCCCGTCTGCTTCTGTCCACTGAGATGAAGCCTGGGCTTTCCCATCTGGGCTCCTCTTTCTAGAATAGTTGCTAGGTATGAAGCCACTCCTCTGGAGTCTTGGGTTTTTCCTCTGCAATAGATTCACCAACCACTTTGATCCCATTTTGTGCCCCCAATGTCCTGATATTGTCCTGTGAGCCCAAGTATGCAGCTCACTGACTCTATGTTGATTTTGTGTAATGGTCTGTGTAAGCCATGGGGAAGCTGAGTGTACTTGAGTTTTTTCATTACCAACTAAATCTCTGGAAATGTGGCAAGCCAGCTAAATGCTGCTGCTGCTGGTGGTGGTGGTGGTCAGTAGCTTGAGAAAGGAGAAATTATTGCTTTCCTGGTCTACTAAGAATATGCTAAACGAAGTAGCATCATGAGGTCAGAGCTAATGGCATTACAAAAATCCTATGGTCTTTTCGGACAATAGGGTTACTGCGGTTCCAGGTACCACTTCAGGGCACCACAAAACAATGAAAGCAAGTGGTGAGAGCATAGCACAAAGATCCTTGACCCCACAGATCTCCAGAGAAATGAGAAATGTTAAGCACACAGGATTGTCTTGACTGGGAAAGATGAAAAACCTCTTCTTCCATCCAGAAAGCTGAGAATTGGAAGCAATGGGCTTCCTGGTGACCTTCATTATCTGTTGGGCCAGGCCACATCAAGCTCTTACACCCAAGACAGAAGGTAGCTGGCAATCTAAATGAACCTTATAGCCAGAGACACCCCCCTCCCCAAACTCCCACAACCAGGGCCACAGGTACTTAATAGCCCAAATGACATGTGTGCTGTTTGTATGACCAAGATCAGGACAGACTCTTAGGCCCTGAAGATAGTGCAGTAGCCTATCTCTAGAACCCATCTTCTTGGAAGAAATGACATATCCCCTGAATTTTAATGTAATTATGCTTCTTTGTGTAATGGGAATTGTATTACACCAGGAAACTTTTTCCAGATTATACTGGGCTAAATACACTGGGAACAAGCCACCTATTATTAGACTCCCAAAGTCTGATCCAAGTTGATGAAGTCAGTCTGCACTGGGTTTTCATTCCTATTGTTTCATGTGGTTTGCTTCCCTGTATGACACCTGCAGGGACCCCTTCAGGTTAAATATCACCTCCATATTTATTTATTAAGAAAAAAATCTCTCTTGGAAATGCCCCAACTGACTTCCTCCTGTGTATGATTGAACTCTTGAGCTTCAAACAAAACCAGACAAGTTCTATAAGAGATTCTAGATGCTGTGATTGGCTCGGACCAGACCAGACAAGTCACAGCACACCCCTTGGCTAGTCTCTGTCACTGGAAAACAAACAGGAGTTCATTTGGTGGAACGAAAGAGGAGGAGGGGTTGTGCAACCAGCAGACTTATCTACTCAACCCTGCTTTGCCAGCTGCGTGGGGATGACCATGAATGCTTGCTCATTCTCTGTCCTTGCTTGCACCTCGGGTCTACCCCACACTTGAACTGACTGATGAATGATTGGGGCATCTCAGAGATAATTTACAGTTCTGTTGAAACCAAAAGACCACAGTAGAAATGAATAGAACTGGCACAATCGGGGCTAAGAAGGCACCAGCCCTTGAACTCTTGTTTCTTTCACTTTGGAGTTGAAAC
>LOJH01027889.1:0-17924 GCA_001685095.1 Ellobius talpinus
GTTTCAACTCCAAAGTGAAAGAAACAAGAGTTCAAGGGCTGGTGCCTTCTTAGCCCCGATTGTGCCAGTTCTATTCATTTCTACTGTGGTCTTTTGGTTTCAACAGAACTGTAAATTATCTCTGAGATGCCCCAATCATTCATCAGTCAGTTCAAGTGTGGGGTAGACCCGAGGTGCAAGCAAGGACAGAGAATGAGCAAGCATTCATGGTCATCCCCACGCAGCTGGCAAAGCAGGGTTGAGTAGATAAGTCTGCTGGTTGCACAACCCCTCCTCCTCTTTCGTTCCACCAAATGAACTCCTGTTTGTTTTCCAGTGACAGAGACTAGCCAAGGGGTGTGCTGTGACTTGTCTGGTCTGGTCCGAGCCAATCACAGCATCTAGAATCTCTTATAGAACTTGTCTGGTTTTGTTTGAAGCTCAAGAGTTCAATCATACACAGGAGGAAGTCAGTTGGGGCATTTCCAAGAGAGATTTTTTTCTTAATAAATAAATATGGAGGTGATATTTAACCTGAAGGGGTCCCTGCAGGTGTCATACAGGGAAGCAAACCACATGAAACAATAGGAATGAAAACCCAGTGCAGACTGACTTCATCAACTTGGATCAGACTTTGGGAGTCTAATAATAGGTGGCTTGTTCCCAGTGTATTTAGCCCAGTATAATCTGGAAAAAGTTTCCTGGTGTAATACAATTCCCATTACACAAAGAAGCATAATTACATTAAAATTCAGGGGATATGTCATTTCTTCCAAGAAGATGGGTTCTAGAGATAGGCTACTGCACTATCTTCAGGGCCTAAGAGTCTGTCCTGATCTTGGTCATACAAACAGCACACATGTCATTTGGGCTATTAAGTACCTGTGGCCCTGGTTGTGGGAGTTTGGGGAGGGGGGTGTCTCTGGCTATAAGGTTCATTTAGATTGCCAGCTACCTTCTGTCTTGGGTGTAAGAGCTTGATGTGGCCTGGCCCAACAGATAATGAAGGTCACCAGGAAGCCCATTGCTTCCAATTCTCAGCTTTCTGGATGGAAGAAGAGGTTTTTCATCTTTCCCAGTCAAGACAATCCTGTGTGCTTAACATTTCTCATTTCTCTGGAGATCTGTGGGGTCAAGGATCTTTGTGCTATGCTCTCACCACTTGCTTTCATTGTTTTGTGGTGCCCTGAAGTGGTACCTGGAACCGCAGTAACCCTATTGTCCGAAAAGACCATAGGATTTTTGTAATGCCATTAGCTCTGACCTCATGATGCTACTTCGTTTAGCATATTCTTAGTAGACCAGGAAAGCAATAATTTCTCCTTTCTCAAGCTACTGACCACCACCACCACCAGCAGCAGCAGCATTTAGCTGGCTTGCCACATTTCCAGAGATTTAGTTGGTAATGAAAAAACTCAAGTACACTCAGCTTCCCCATGGCTTACACAGACCATTACACAAAATCAACATAGAGTCAGTGAGCTGCATACTTGGGCTCACAGGACAATATCAGGACATTGGGGGCACAAAATGGGATCAAAGTGGTTGGTGAATCTATTGCAGAGGAAAAACCCAAGACTCCAGAGGAGTGGCTTCATACCTAGCAACTATTCTAGAAAGAGGAGCCCAGATGGGAAAGCCCAGGCTTCATCTCAGTGGACAGAAGCAGACGGGGAAATGCCCATGACAACCTCCTGCAAGGAAGGATGGCCCCTGGGGGACAGCCTACCTCCCCCACCTATGGAGCTGCCTTCAAGACAAGTCAGACTGTACCCAGACTTTACCTTCTTACCCTGTTCAGAGACATGCAGGCAAGTCAGGTGTCATGGAATAGTCATGCATGTCCAACACCCAACTGACAAGGTTCCAAGGTGGCATGGGGGAAGGGGCTTAGGTTTGTCAAAGGACAAAAGTTTTTCAGAGGAATGATGTATTCTGTGTATATTTTCAGGTTTTGCTGAAACGTTTCTCTGTATCTCAGGAGCCTGATTGCAAGGGTGTTTCCCTGCATACAAAAGCAACATTGAAGGGCATGCCCAGACACTGGCAAGGACAAACGCCGAGGTCATGCACTCTTGTGGGGAGGCATGTGTAAACATACGCATCCTGTGTGCTCTCAGCAAATAGCAGGTTCTCCTCAAAGCCCCCAGTGTGGCATGCCAGCACACCTCCATCGCTGCCCTTTGGAAGCCATGCATGTAATCCCCAGCCACCAGAGGGCTTATCTCGGGCTATTTCTTAAATCCATTTTATGCAGATTTTGCAATGTAAAATTCCAGTAGTAACAGACCTTAAATCATTTCCCAGCCTTTGCAGCCTAGAAGCTCAGAAAACTGAACGTGAATCAGAAGTTCCACGGCTTGTTCAATTGTCACCCTTAATCACACCAAGTGGGCGGTATCACAGCTACTTCGGATTTAAATATTTATGTCAATCACCTTAATGTGATTGAATATCATAGAATTTTTGACAACTGCATTTTATGGTTTTCACGGGCATGAAATTGAGATGGATAAAATGCAATCTAGTATCTCTCACAGAAATAGCCTGGCTTCTTTTGAAGCTCAGAGTGCAATTATGCACAAGAGAAAGTTGGATGGAATGGACTAGGTATCTTTCATCTATATCCCACATTTTAGACCTTTCATTTTACTGGTGGGGTGAATTAACACAAATGGCCCACCCCATGGTTTATGTCCCTATCCCAGTCCTATGCTACAAAGGGCCCTGTGTGCCTGCAGACATGCCAACTGCACGGTCAAACTCTTCAGTGGCCAGGCTTTGTATAACTTTTAGCCTCAAAAGACGATTGTGAACAGTGTTCATAAGGTCCAATTTATAAACTTGGAACTTTAGAATTTTCTAGAAAGAACTAGCATCTAAGATTCCCAAGGAAGGGAGAGGTGTAGTGATAACAAGTCGAGGAGGTAGAGAGAAGGTGAGGCATGAACCTAGAAGCAAAGTCTTTAGTGACAGTCCAAGTCCACAAGCTGAGTCCCTTGGAACCCCAGCTTTAGGGCTCTCCCTAGAACTCTAGCTACCAGCCTGGTACCCCATGGCCCAACCTGGAGTGCCAACCCACACAGCATCTCATTGTCTTATGGTTAGATGCAGGCTGAGTGCTATTTCTAGACCTCATAGCTACATCAGGAAGAGCTGTCATCCTTAAAGTGTGTAGATAAACAAAAACCTGTATTCACGAGATGATATTCCTAGAGAATTCGTTGGCATAAAAGTTTTCAGTGACTCATTATTTAAACAAAGAAACCAAATTGCCTAAGAAGGCAGTTTGAATAATAAGGCAAGAAACAACAGAGAGAAACTAGAAAAAGTGGCACCAAGGAAGCTGGGGGTGGCCACGGCCAAACCTTCTGGATTTGAGGACACACAGTGCCCAGGCACTGTCCTTAGCACCCAGGGCACCCCAGAGTCAGAACAAAGCCCCCACCTTCCGGGGCATTCTGCTTCCCTGTTTTGCTTCTTGAATACACAACTGGACTGTGCCCTGAAATATTCTCTGAAGGCTTGATACAGTAACTCATTGAAAGCCCGGCACTGTCTTACATACCATCTAGTCACTAAGACAGACTACAGGCCGGCTGCCTGTGAGGCAACCCGGCAGAGTGGGCTCCGTGGGAACAGCAAAGCAAAGGAGTGGATAGTCGCAGGGTCATGCTCCACTTAACTTTTTATCTTTTTACATTATTCTCCTTATTCAGAGGCTAGGGACCAACGCGTAGGGCTCAGTTATCTTCTCCCATCACGTGGGGTTTGAGAATTGAACTCAGGCAGTCAGGCTTGGTCATAAGTACCTTCACGGACTGAACGATCCCATCTGCCCATACTTTACTTTAGATAAACAAGTCACCAAAAGCTTTTCTGGAAAGGTCGCACATCTACAGGATTCTTAGTGTGCTTGAGAGTGCGAAGGACTCTGTGGCGTAGAGGGGAGGGGCTTTCCCTTTCTGGTTTTCATGATTAATTTAAAAAAAAACAGGAAGTCCCTTGCTTGGCAAACAATGTTAAATTCCTTTAATTATGGCACAGTTACTGGGAGCAGTAGTTACAAGCTCCTCCCTGCCAAGAACAGTTGTGTGGTTTCTCAGGAATTTTGATTGACTGTGGTGACAATAAATTAACTTCTGTAGGTGACATAATTCATGCCCATTCCAAATATGAGATAAAGTTCTGCCTTTTATGAAGGTGTGCAGCGTTTATCACACGGTGACTGTTTCTAGGCTCATATTAATCCTGCTTGGATTTTTTTATAATTAAGAATTGCAAGAATTGCTATTAACCATCACATCTGTAGGGCCCCCAGAAAGGCCCACAGATACAATCTGCCCAAAGGACCATGTGACTGTTTCGCTTCCCCCTTGGCTTTTCTCCCTGCAGCTCAACCGTTTTGTTTCTCGCGTTTTTAACCATTGTCTTGATTCTGTTTTTGTCATTTAGCAATGAAATGACAGGACAGAACTACGCAGGCTCTCGCTGTGAACAGAAGGATTATAAACACGGAGAGAGCTCATGGCTTGTGGTTTGTGAGTGTTCCTAGTCAAGCAGGAACAGAGCAGTGGAAGTCCGCATGCGTGTGTGTGAAGGGATAGATTCTCTGCTAAACACTGTAAATTTTCATTTTGTGATCAATAGAAATGGCACGATTGTGCAGAAGCTCAACCATGGTATTTAAATTCTTCCCCTCAACCTTAAGGAAGGCATCCATCAGAGCGGTGGAGTGGAGTGGCGACATTTACAACACAAATTCTCCGATTAGATACAGACCATCAGAGGCTAGGCTGCAGGCTGGCCGCCAGCCTCTCATGTCACAAACAGCGATCGTGGTGCAGTAGCAGTGTTCCATGTTCTTGGACTTTCTTCTGGAGTCTTAGGATGTCTCCCCAGCAGATAGAGCTTAACTGGCACAACTATAAACATTTCAAGCAGGGCGTGGTGATCCACACCTTTAATCCCAGCGCGAGAGCTGAAGAGTCAGACAGATCACTGTAACCTGAAGGCCGGCCTGATCTATATACTCCAGGACAGCCAGTGCTACATAGTGAGACTGTCTCAAAAACAACAAACAAACAAACAATTCCTCCCTCCAAAGTTGCAAGAAGAATAACAGTCACTTGCTTTGTAAGATGCAGTTTGAGATTCGGGTTTTTTTTTTCTTCCAGCTAATATTATCATTACATAGTTGAGAGTGGTAGAAGACCAGTTACTATATGTCTGGCCTTGGACAAAAGAAATGGATGAGTAGATTCTGGGACTACTGGGAGAACAAAAAAACAAAGACACACAATAAGGAGTTGACAGGAGCCAACAGGAAGCCAACTCTAAACACAGTCTATGAAGTTGGTGTCCTTGGTGGTGGAGGGAACAGGCCTGTCTCTGAAGATACTTAGAGGTGAATGAAAAACAATGAGGACAGGTTGTTACACCAATCCCGTCCTGCGCAGTGAGGAAGGAGAGGACCACAATTACAGGTTCCAAGGATTTCATTAAACCACCACAGAAACGTGTCACTGATTGATCAGGGCTGTAGGACAAGAGCTCAGGAGCCTTGTTTCTCTTGGCAGTCCTGAACAGGGGGAGAAGTGGGGTTTGTAAGCACAAAATTCACAAACATTTGTTGCTAAGTTACAGCTACAATTTTCACCAATCAGGATTTAGAGATTAGGGGCTTCCTTGAGTGTTCCATCGTTGTCTACTGATATACAATGCAAGCCTTTTAATACAACCAATCAGATTCAATTATTCCTTCTTTTGTTAGGAACAAACATATTTCTAAATAACTAAAGATGGATAACAACTATTTCTATGGTTTAGGGAGGAGGTTGATCAGCCATCAGAAAGTTCTCAGCGCCCCTAGAATGTGGAAACTTGAACTTTATTTTACCCTGTATGTAAAATGGAGTCTGAAGTGAAAATGACAGTGCTCAGACCAAGGTGCTTTTGCCTGCTCCCTTCAATGACTGATCTTAGGGCTGGTTGAGAAGGTTTGTTGTAGATATGAGGAGAGCACAGCCAGAAACATCTGGAATGTTCCAGACTGAATATGGCCAGCAGACTGAATTGGGCCATGAGAGGAGAGAGGGGAAGGGAGAGAGAGAGAAAGTGAAGAGAGAAGGGGGAAAGAAATGCATCAAGGACTGAAAGACCAAGAGAGAAACAAGGAGTCAAGCAGGCGTGTTGCCAGAATGGATGAGTTAAAAAAGGATCAGAAACTGGGGGAAGGGAAGCAGAAGCTCGCCCCTGGGAGGGAGACAGACAGGGCTGGGGATGGGTTGAGAAGTACTGGGAAGAGCCAAAAGTACTGAGTTGGACTTGTTTCTTTGAGACCTAACAAGAGGGAGAAAGAAGATGGGCACATTTGTACTTCGTATTGAGAACTGAATCTGTCTGCTCACATTTGAAATAATTCAGCTCATACACACTCCAAGTCGTTTGTTCTGAGTTCTTTAACCTAAGGGGATCTACACAGCCCCTCAGAAGAGTGGGAAGGCCATGACCTTGGGACTGTGATGAACTGCTGCTACACAGAGACAAACAATAATGAAGAACACCATCTGCCATTTCCTTGCTCAGAGGTAACCTTTTACCCTTGCTGGTCAGATAGTCTGAATCAGTAAGCTCCAGGTTTGGTGAGAGAGTCTGCCTCAAAAATAAGATGGAGAGCCTCAGAGGAAGATACCCAACATAAGCCTTAGGTCTTCACACACATGCGCAGGTATGTAGACCTACACACAACATACATGCACACATGTGCAGGTATATAGATGTGTATACATTTTGTAAACCAGCAACTTATATGAGTAGAGATTTGGTTTCATCTATGGCAATAATAGGGTCCTTTAGAGTAAGAGAACTTATAGACTAATTCTCTCTCTCTGTGTATATATATAAATATATATATGGATTTATTATATATACATATGCATGTATATGGATTTATTAGAATGATTTGCAGGCTGCAGTACAGCTAATCCAACAATGGCTGGCTGTGACTGTAAAAATCCAAGAATTCAGTAGCTGCTCAGTCTATAAGACTGGGTGTCTCAGCTGGTCTTCAGTATATCCTGGAAACCAAAAGAAGTAGGCTCTAACATCATTGAAGGAATGGATGTGCTATCACAATGAGGGCAAGCATGCAAAGAGCAAAAGTTTCCATCTTCCATTTTCTTATATAGGCTTACAACAGAAGGTATGACCCAGATTAAAGATGTATCTCCTTGCCTCAAGATCTGGATCAAAGGTGTGTGTGTCTTCCTGCCTCAAAGGTCCAGACTAGAAGTCGACCATCAACTTCAAAACAAAACAAAACAACAAAAACACCCTCATAGATGTGCCCTTCATTTTGGGGTTTTATTTCCAGATGTAGTCAAGTTGACCACCAAGAATAGCTATGACAAGTTCACCCCTTGTAAACTTGATCCATAAACATATCTCCTTATGCCATGATTAATTTCAAATGAAAACAATAGCCAGGTCATAATAATTAATTCCTAAAACGTAATACAACTACCCATGTACAGTCATAAAAACATTAAATATTTAGCTAGGTCATAATTATGCCTAACATGATATAGCTATCCCTTGTACAAACTCCTGTCTTAGTCAGTGGTCTAGTGCTGTGAAGAGACACCATGACCACAGCAACTCCTATAAAGGAAAGCATTTAACTGGGGCTAGCTCACATTCAAAGGTTTAGTCCATCATTGTCATGGCAGGTAGCATGGCAGCATATAGGCAGAAATGATGTTAGAGAGGTAGCTGAGATTTGGATTTGGTAGGCAGCAGGGAGAGAGACCCCAAAGCCCTCCCCCAGTGACACACCACCTATTCCAACAAGGACACACACACTTCCTTATCCCTGTCAAATAGCACCATTCTCTAATGACCAACCTATGAGTCCATGGGGACTATTCCTAATCCAAACCACCACAATGGCCATGGGAGAGTTGCATTGAAAAAAGTTCAGGAAATGTCTGTGGCTTTGAAACTGGCCTCTGATACCCTGGATATTATTTATTTCAACTCTGTTCCCTTAAAATCTCTTTCATGGAGAGATCTCTATGACTTTCTTTTATCTTTTATCTCTCAGGCCCCGAAAAGCAGAGAGGGACCTCCTGGTGTAGTGAGGTCAGCTCATCTAGGCTTTTCAGAAGGCTCATTGTGTATTTCCAAGAAGAAGGTTGCAAAAACGTTTAATTGGGGTGGCTTACATTTTCAGAGATTTAATCCATTAACATCATGGTGTGATATGGTAGTGTGCAGGCTGACATGGTGCTAGAGAAGTAGCCGAGTGTCACACATGTCCTACATTACATTACATGTCCTACAATACAGGCAACAGGAAGTGGTCTGAGTGTCACACTGAGTGAAGCTTGAGCAAAGAATACCTTAAAGCCCACCCCCAGAGTGACACACTTCCTCAAACAAGGCCACACCCACTCCAACAAGGCCACATCTTCTAATAGTGGCACTCCCTTTGGAGGCCTTTTTTTTTAAACCACCACACCAGTTTCCTAAATGCATCATGTTCTCTGTCTAAGACAAAACTACTAGGAAGCAACTTTGAGAATGATCCACAACACGGTTCAGCAGCCTTTTCTCTTTCCTACCAACGTTTACACCATATATGGCCAATGCATTCAACAAGGAAACCACTCCTAAATTTCTTTGTCTATCAGCTGTGAAGTGAAGACATAGAGGGACTCTCAGCTGTGGCAGTCTATGTCCTACATATGTGTGGTATCATGTATTATGGGGGAGAAAATGAAAATGAGGGGAGAAAATTCTCTATGGAAGACCCTTCTATTAGGGTGATTCTCATTATAAAAACAAAAATACCCAATAGTAGTGCATCCAATAAATCCATTAATGAGTCACCGAGTGGTGGGAAGCTTAGGATGTGAGTCAGCATCTCCATGGTGTCTCTCTGTTGAGTACTTCTAGGATTGGCTCTTCTTCCCATCATGGGTATCCACAGGTTTGTGGATATTCAAGCATCATATTCTCCTATCACAAAGTTCAAAGGAGGAAAGGGAGTAGGCTCCTGGGCTTTTACACAGGCCAACACTCTTAGAGGATTCCAGCAAACTCCACTGACAACACACTGTACATCCTCAGTCATTCATGTACCTCCAGTAGAGAGTGCACAGAGATTAGCAGTGATCCAGCCTCTCGGGCACCTTGAGATCTGACAAAGCAGAAGTTTTATCGACAGGGAAGTAAGGGAAAGGGGTGCCAGAAATGGTCAATAGCATCTGCCTCAACCTGAGAACTGCATCGCCCAGGAGCTACTGTGAGCAAGACCTGAAAACAACCATACTCTCTAGAATCTCTGCTGCTGTGTCCTGCCTTGCAAACCTGACTGCACACAGGAGGAAAGTGTGTCACAGAGGGGTGGTGTTCCACCCTACAGTAGGATGCCATAGCTCAGTGTTCCAGCATTCTGGTCTCATACATTGTCTCATACTTCTGTTCATTGATTTCAGTCTGCTGTATGTCTTCTTTAATTGTATCAACGAACTTACTAGAAAATGAATTAGATTTTTTTGGGGGGGGGCAGGCATGGGTTAATATAACCCTTGCAAAGAAATGGCCCAACAACGATAGTATTCAGATTTATTTATTAATTCAAAACTTTCACTTATCAAATGCTAGCATGCTGAGAAAACACACAATTTGACAGGAGGCTTCTTTTATTACATGCAAGCTAATGTTTTAAACATCAATTCGAGATTTGATTTGTAATTTTAAAATTGCTATTTTCCTAGGCTGGACATGGAATACTATCAAAATTCTCAGTTTTCATCAGGGGAAAACAAAACCTCTACATGAGAGCTAGTACACAAAAAGTATAAATGTTTGAAGGACATGCTATTTTTTTTAAAAAAAATCAAGATAAAAATAATTTTACTGATTCTTATGAAAGAAAGAATCCTCTACTTTCAGGCACATAGTACCTGCTACATACAACATAAAAATACTGGTTTGAGTGGCTGGAGAGATGGCTTAGCAGTTAAGAGCACTGGCTGCTCTTCTAGAGAACCTGGGTTCTGTTCCCAGCACCATTTGACAGCTCATAACATTCTGTAACTCCTGTTCCAGGGGATCCGATGCCCTCATGCAAGCATGCATGCAGGAAAAACACCAATGTACTTAAAATAAAAGTAAATAAATAATTTTTAAAAAGAATTCTGGTTCAAAAAGTTTCACTTCTTTTTATGCTTCTGAAGTATTAATATAGAGTTGTGGTTAATATGCAATGATTATACATATTAATTGTGTACAGCATGGTATTTCAATCCTTGTACAGACTGTGCATTGGTTACATCAAGGCAGTTAGCATTTTCATTTCCTTATGTATTCATGTTGGAAATCTTTGCATTCTCCTCTACCACTGAAGATGCTTGCAAACTTTGTGGAGTTCAGTCATTGCACTGCGCTGTGGAACACTACGGCTCAGTCCTGCCATCTCGCTGTGTTTGGCATCCACTGTCCAATCTCCCCTATTGCACTCTTCACCCCATTCTCAGGTTCTAGTAATTGCTATTCCTTATTAAGGTCAAATTTCTTGTCAGCTTCCAGATACGAGAGGACCTAGAGGATTTGTCATTCTGTGTGGACATTTCTTTCGGTATAACGTCCTTCGGTTTCATCTTTATCTCTGCAGATGATGAGGACTTCATTTTCAACAGCTGAGAATATAGAAGGTGTGCATCCCACATGTTCTTTATCCATTCAATGGTTGGTAGATACCTGGCTTTATTCCACGTTAGCTGTCCTCAACAGCGCTCTAACGTGGAAGTGGAAGCTTCTCTCTGACGCTGCTTTCACTTTCTTTGGGGGTTACCTGAACCAAATGGTAAAAGTTACTAATGTTTTTTAAGGAGGCTCCGTACTGCGCTCCGTGATTCTCCCAACTTATATTGCTGTCGACTTTTGCCAACTTAAGGTCTTCGAGACCTGAGGTTTGAAGACCTTAAAGAATGGGGCAGACTAGAGTCTAAGGCTTACTTCAGTTTCAGGGCACTTTTATACACAAATGTAGCAAAGAAAGCCATGATCCAAGGAACCTTGTCTGAGTTCCGAAAAACATGATCAGAAAAACCTGGAAATAAGTAAGCACATACTAAATATTAACAGAGTGGCCCTTTCCCAGACTCTTCTCAGGACAGACCAATTTAAACCCAATGCCTGAGATAATATTGTAGATTTTATCTGGGAAAGCATGAAAGCAAGGCAGAAGGCCATATCCAGACTCAGGTACACTGAGGACAGAACTCAGCATATCCTTTCACTAAGTTGGATTCTATAGCTATGCTGTGCCTCCAACAAGAATAAACAAGTCTTAGAAATTGAGTGTAAATGTTTGTCACATGAGGCATGAAATCACATGCAAGAACAATCCAGGAAACAAAATGCACTTGAGAGGAAAGGCCCTCTGCCTTTTTCCCTGGAGCCTCTCTCACAGGTCCCTAAGGCATTGCTCATCACCAGTCATTCTTTGTATTTTTATTTATTTGTTTTCTAATTTTTTTATTTAAAAGGGTTTTCTTTTTTCATTTTACATATCAACCACAGTTCCCCCTTCCTCCCTTCCTCCCACTTCGACACCCTCCCCCACATCCAATCCCCCATCCACTTCTCAGAAAGGATAGGGCCTCCCATGGGGAGTCTACAAAATCTGGCATATAAGTTTGAGGTAGGACCAAGTGCCTCCCTCCTGTATCTCAGTTAAGCAAGGTAACCCTCCATAGGGAATGAGCTCCAAAAAGCCTTTTCATGTACTGGAGATAAATCCTGGTCCCACTGCCCCATAGACTGCCCAAGCCACAGAACTGTCACCACACTCAGAGGTCCTAGTTTGGTCCTATGCAGGTTCCCCATCTATCAGTCCAGAGTCAGTGAGCTCTCACTAACTTGGGAGGGGTGTTGGAGAAGTTCGTTTGTTCATTTCCGGCTGCCCAGAACCAAAATTATCACTCAGAAACTATCTTATTTGCAATACTATTTGGCCAATGACTCTAGTGTATTCCTAGCAAGTTCTTACATATTAAATTAACCCATTTCTATTAATCTGTGCATCACCACAAGGTTGTACCTACCAGCAAAGTTTCAGTGGGCTCCAGCAGAGGTGTCCAGCCCCGGTGACAGAGACATGGCTTCTCCCTGACTCTGCTTACTTTCTCCCAGCATTCAGTTTAGTTTTCCCGCCTATCTCCACTCTGCCCTATCACAGGCCAAAGCAGTTTTTTTATTCATTAACCAATAAAAGCAACATATACAGAAGGACTTCCCACATCATAGGGGAAGGGTAAAGGGGAGGGGAGGAGAGCATGAGGGAACAGGATGGTTGAGTTGGGAGAGGGACAAAGAGGGAGAGCAAGGAAAGAGATATCTTGATGGAGGGAGTTATTGTAGGGTTAGAGAATTGTCTGGTGCTAGGGAATCTCCCAGGAATCCACAATGATGACCCCAGCTAGGACTCCTAGCAATAGTGGAGAGGGTACCTGAACTGGCCTTCCCCTTTATTCAGATTGATGACCACCCTAATTGACCACCCTAATCATAGAGCCTTCATCCAGTAACTGATGGAAGCAGAAGCAGAGATCCACAGCTAAGCACTACGCCGAGTCCAGTCAAAGAGGGGGGATTATATGAACAAAGGAATCAAGACCATGATAGGGAAACCCACCGAGACAGCTGACAGAGACAACTGACCCAAGCTAGTGGGAGCTCTCTGACTCAGGACATGGATCATCCTTTTGGCCTTGTTCTGACATCTTTGCTGGCCTTTGATATTTATTTACTTTTTTTTGCCTTTTCAATGCTAGCCATTTTGGAAGGTAAATAAAATGTGGATTTTGAATGTACTCATGAGGAACAAGCGATAAAGGTTTGAGGAGATACATTCATTGTTCTTCGGTCATTGCACAACTTGCAGACACTTCAAAACATAGGACATCCCACACTTAAGTACAGTTCCTATGTATCATTTAAACATTAAGATTAAAAACAAAGTTAAATTAATAAATTTTATTTAGATAATAATAAGAATAAAATGATGTTAATATAGTGTTATTTAATTACTTATTGCTTATCTTATGTGGATGTGTGTGTGCTGAGTATGGGTCTGTGCACCTCATGTGCATGCATGAACCCATGGAGGTCAAAAGAAGGCATCAGATCCCTGGAACTGGAGTAATAGATGGCTATAACATCATGTAGGTGCTGGGAATTAAACCCGGCAGTAAGTGCTTAACCACTGAGCCATCTCTCCAGCCAGACCTTGGAAAACCTGGACTCATTTTTGCAATCTTTTTTTCTATTTTGTATCTTGGTAGGATTCTAGAGTGCGAAGAAATTTTTTCACACATCTATTAAAAATAGGATTACTTCTATTTATAGATGAAAGAAATGAGTTTTTGAAAGACAAAGTGACTCCTCTGAAGTCATAGAATGCCAGAGATGGAGTAAGGGATCACATGAAACTGTCACATCCATTGTGGTACCTGTTAGTGCCCGTCAAGCTGAAGTCCTGCTGCCCATGATGGAAGTCACAGGCTGAGCAGGTTGAAGAAGAAACTAGCAACACGGGTGCATTCTCTTTCAGAAATACTCTCCTCATCCCACACAGCATTTGAAAACAGCCCGCTATTGAGCTGATACAGAAAGCTGGTGCTCAGGGGTTCAGTGTGAGCAAGCCCACTGCTACCTCATGATCTAAGCGAGGCCTTCACAAACAGCTTGCCATCCTCCCAGCTACACTCCTGGATCAGAGACGCTGTCTGGCAATTTTATGGTTTTAATGTGAAATGACACTCTGGCATTTGATGGTGATGTCTGTTAGTCCTCACAGGAAACGCAGCACTGAAAACACTCTTGTTATAAAATACAATGCATTTAGTACCAGATTTATGACACCATCAAGATTGTCTTTCCTTTCTTCTTACAACAAATTTGTGGAATTCCTCACGGGTTTGCTCTGAGTGAAGTCTTACTAATTTACTCAGCTGAGGTATATTCTCCATAGACAGATACCTAGCTGGAGCTCACACCTTGACTACCCTGATTCCTGCTCTAATACCAATGCAATCCCAGAATATTGTCCAGGGGCTCTCTGGAAGTGGTCAGAGTGAGCACGTTTAGAAATGATTGGAAACAGGCTGGAGCCAGGGCTTGGCCAGTGGACCTTGTGGCAATGCAGACCAGTGCTCATTCCCTGCTGCAAAGGACCCTGGTATTTATCCTGAGCTACCCATTTCCCAGAGGTAGGTCAATGGTCTATCTGGGGCCACACACACACATCTCAAGGGATGATCCTTGCAAACCTCCTGAGACTGGGACAGGATGGTGAGGGGGAAATCAGCATCTCAATGACTCTAAACAGCTTCCCGTAGCTGGGCAACTTCCTGAGGTACCAACATTGTTTAATTTTGGACTATCCATGCAGTGACCTTCACTGTTACCTCCCTCACAGGGCTCACTTCTCTTCTCCTGTCCAGGCTACTGCATCTTATTTTAACCCTGGGTTTTTTCTCTGCCTAGTGAGCTTCTCAGGATCTAGAGTGGTGATTCTCAACCTGTGGGACACAAACCCTTTGTGGGCAAACATCACTTTCACAGGGATCAACTAAAACCATTGGAAAACCATGATATTTACATTACGATTCATAAACAGCAGCAAAATAACAGTTATGAAGTAGTAATAAAAATATTTTTGTGGTTGGAGGTCACCACAAACGTGAGGAAGTGTACTAAAGGGTCGCAGTGTAGGAAGGTTGAGGATCGCTGATCCAAACCTATGAGCCCCGATAGGGAATGAGAGGAACAGAAAACTCACAGGCACACCCAGGCTGGAGTCTCTTTTTCTTTCTCATCTTTCTCTGTTTCACGGAGAAATTCCTTCTGTCTCCTCATTACCTATTCACCACATATGCCTCTTCTGTCCGTCTCTTCTCATCTTCTTTACCTCTGCTCGAGCTTTCTTTAGGGCTGTTACAAAAGTTATTAGCTCTTAGGATATTTTAAGTTTGATGATGGCTTATTCAATGAAACAATATTCTCTTCTTCAAGGGACTGGAGGTCCTGTGGGAAGCGTGTGAGTGGAAACCAACAAGCCATATGGGGACATTCCTTTCTTTCTCCATGTGTGGGGCTTATCCTTGGGAAATGGAAGTCATATGCATGCCTCCTGGGGAGTGGAAACTTGAAGGAAGTTTGTGGTGTGTTCTCTTTCCCTTAGCCACAGTTACTGGCTACACTTCACACGGTGGTGGCTGCTGCAGCAGCTTGAATGCAAGAAAGAGGGTGACTTTGAGCAGAGAGCACAGCCCACCTGGGTTAGGCATGCAGCACAAATACAAAATGACTCATCTTGTCCAGAACCCCTGGAAGCTGCTTGCAGCATCAAGTGACATTTTTTGTTTGTTTGTTTTATGGTGACAGCACAGGTACTGATGAGAGTAAGGTGGAGAGAATGACCTGCTTCTTATTGAATAACCCCGTGGAGAGTTTCCAAATGCACAGTGAAACTGCAGCTTCCGCTCACTGAGGTCGGGAACGTGGGCTGGCAAGAGAGACCATTTCAGATGCTAAGCATCTCCGCTGTCTTCAGTGTCAGACAGGAACAGTAGCGTCAAATCAATCATGGGGCTGCCTGCAAGCCCCTCCTCTCACTTGTCCTTCACTAGTGAGCTTGGGGACAGGGACACCAGTCTCTTCTTTACTGATGTGCTGAGAGAGAGGGCAGGTCTTTCTTGAATCATTCTCAGTACAGCGGAAACCACGCTGTACCTCGAAACAGCCTATCGAAGAGCACAGGGGAGCAGAAGCCGAAGACAGCACTGAGGCATCTGGGTGACATGGACAGGGTGCAAGTCTTCACCAGTGGCTCTCAGTTCTTCCCGCCTTGCCTGGCAAGATAAATGCTCTATACCAATGCCATACCTACCACCCTTCACATGCCTCCCAGCATCAAATGCACCCTAGGGATCTCTCTATCCTAGCCTCTTGACACATCGTATATAAGGAAAATGCTTTCTTTCTCAAATGGTTCATCAAAATCTTTAGTTATTATTTTTAAAATCCTAGAACCAACTATTGTCTAAAAAGACTGACACTAGGGGCATGGACTCCTTTTGAGGAAACTATCCCCCATCTTCGTCCGATCTATGGTTCTAGCCAGACTTTTGTTTCAGAAAGCATAAGAAGGGTGCAACTTTGTTTGAGGCAGCAAACACACGAACAACTCAAAAACAGGCAACATAAGCATCCCTTTCATTCACGTGTAGCCAAACCTCCATCAGGTAGCCCTCTGAATCATCAGACTCAATCTTAGGCCCGGAGACGGCTGTGATCAGAAAAGGGGAGGTGGGGGAATTCTGTGTTCCGCGTAGCTACTCGCTATGAGAGCCTGCTCGCCAGAACTGAATGCCCTCAGCTAGTCAGTCCTAGGGAGCCCGGGGCACGAGTGCTCTCGGTGAACCCAGGAGGAAATGCCGTCATAAAAATCCAGGAGTGGCTGTGCGGTTTCTCTTTTTGTCGGATTCCCAAGGCTGCAGCTAACAGAGCTGCAGTTGCGCCACAGGAGGCACATTAACAGCGCAGTCCAGAGGGGCCGTACCCCGCGCTATTGCTTCACACAGTATCATAGTCAAACGCTTAACACTCTAATAGAGCAACTTTGGCCCAGGGTGATTTCCAGTCTTCAGGAATAAACACTGGAATGGACACCCGCTTCTTTCATGAGGTAGGCTGGTTATATACAGCCTATGCTAGTCTTAAATTTACAATCCTCTAGCTTCTGTACCTAGAGACTTAATCCAATGGATTTTTTCATTTGTATCTCAACAAAAGGCACATTTTAATAGAAATTAAGAAATAAAATATATCATAGGGAGAAGATACAACCAAGAATTTAAAATGTTTATTTTCCACATTGTAAGAAAAGTTAGCATACTCTACTAAAAAGATGATAAATGTAAGAACTACTGGCCTATAACTCCTGCTTTAGAGGACTATAGAGGCAGGAATTTCCCCTAGAGAATGACTTTGTCAATGAATTACAAACAGAAGTTCTGGAGGAAATGATCTCCCAAGAAACAACATTGTCCAGCTTGGATGCTGGACATGGATGCCCCCTTGTTCAGGAAAATTCCTTATGTAGTCTGTGTGCTGGCGTTCAGCAATCTTGCTGACATTTCTATAGCACTTATTTTTCTACAGCGACTTGAACTTTATCTAATCCAGACCTTTTCAGCATTCCTGTCCAGCGAAATCCTACTTTGTTGACCACCAACATCTCTGTTGAGTTTCCTCTGATTCTGGGCAAGTTGGATTCTTTCACTCTAGATAATAGTTCCACAGCACTGTCCTCTAGACTTATCTCATGGTATAATTCACTATTTCATAGTGTGATGTGTTATTTTGGGGGGGTTTATTTTGTTTGCTTCTTTGTTTCCTTTCTTTGTCTACGAGACTCTACCTTCCCAGGGACAGGGATTAGGTATTAGTGACATGTCTACTTAGTGCCTGGCATCAGATTTGGCAAAGAGAAGTTATAAAAAGTCCATCGACTGTGTGATAGCTATAGGCATCATGGCTGGCCCTGTCATGCCTGAGCTAACATGAATAGTCTAGTGATATAGGAGTATGGATTATAGTGATATCTATGTAGGGTCATGTATACAGGTACTGCACAGCATTGCGCCCATCAACATAGTTCACAGATTAAGACATATAACATGTTTGAGAACTATTTGTCTTGGTAATTCCACAATAAAAAGGGAATTTGAGGCTCTTTCTTAGTTGCTGGGGTGTGTTCTTGTTGGAGGAGATATGTCACTGGCAGTAGGTTTTGAGGTTTCAAAAAGTCCATGTCAGGGTCTCTCTCTCTCTCTCTCTCTCTCTCTCTCTCTCTCTCTCTCTCTCTC
>LOJH01027890.1:0-17923 GCA_001685095.1 Ellobius talpinus
TAGAAAAACGCAGCCGGCGTCGGCTCTCGCTAGCGGTGATCGCAGGGGCTGACCTGGCACCAGAAAGATCAGCAGGCGCACCCCTCCGGAGGGGCGCACGCCTTCCTGCCCAGTCGCCCTGGAAAATCCTGATATTGGCGAGAGTAGAGCAGCGGAAGCAGCCTCCGGGGTGGGCGGGAGGACTCACCGAACATCTGGATGTGCCCTTTAGTGATGGGATTGAAGCTGCCGCAGGCCAGCAGGATAACGTGGGTCTTTGTGGTCTCGGTCATGATGGGAGTAGGTCCCTCGCACTGGTCTAGATGTTGCCTCTTTTTGTGTCTCGATATGTCTGCAGACGGAGAAAGGAAGGCGAGGCTCCGGCGGTGGATGCTGTGGACTCCAAGGAGCCGCTCTAGACGCAAACCGCGTCACTCCCCGCCTCCCTTTAACGCTTGCAACTCCGGCGAGATCCGAAGCTGCTTTTGTATTGCTCTCCTCTCGGTGCTCAGTCCCACTTCCTCTCTAGCTTCTTTCGCGTCACTGGTCCTGATGTCCGACCCTGTCATTTCTGTCCTCGCCATCCCACTTCACTGCATCACCCCATCTTAGTTCATCTACATGGCAAGAAGTGGTAGCAAACCCAGAGAGCCTTGCATGCTCACAGCATGGTGTGCGGGCTATGTCCGCCTCTTTCAGATTTTGTTTTCCTGTCTCACTCCTTTTCTCTCTCTGTCTACATTCCCTACCATATCTAACTCCAAAAATGTTTGAACTTATGAACTTTCTTTCTCACGGCCTCAATATCTTAAGTGACAAATAACAGCTGTTCTTTTCAATAGTCTTCATTTCGGACGTTTTTCCTCCCTTACTCGGTGATTCTAAACTGTTGAAAGGAGTCCAGGTCTTGACCCGTGGCTACTAAGAAATAGTGAGGGTTGAGAGCCCTTCTGTTCATGCTGATGTGATCTTTGTGTGGATTGAAGCAATGACGGATTTGAGCAAATATGAATGAGGAAATCACCAAGGCTAGGAATTAGGAAACTCATGTTCCGCCATCACTTTATCCAAATTGAGACGGTTAAGAGTCTATCCTTATTCCTGGAGTGTTCACTTTCTAATAGGTGCTGTTATGAACCCCTCTGATAATAATGCCTCTTCATTAAGTTTATGTTCTACCGGAAGGAGGTTGATAATAACCAGAAAGAAAAATAATAGGTGCAATTGTGCAAAACATAATAAATGAATTAACTCATTCTCTGACAGAACAGATTGGACAAAGGGGTGGTCTGAGAAAGCCTCTCTGGGTGCATGGCATTTAAGGTGGGCCCATGTGCCCAAGGAGTTGCTAGTATGGATATTTAGGGACAGGATAGGGCTTCCTGTGCTCATTAACCTGAAAGGAAGCCCATGAAACCAGAAGTCCTGAGCAGGCTGGAAACAAATAGAGAAGAGGGTGCCGGTCATCACATGGGGGTAGGATAATGGGTCAGAAGTTTTTCTGAATCACTAACTTGTAGTGGAATAACAAAAAGAAGCCTTGGAAACCTTTAGGCAGAAGAGCGCTGGATGATTTACATTTTTATGAGATTTCTGGCTTTTGGGAGGAAAGCAAATGGGAAGATGGGAATGTGAGAAGAGGCTGGCAGCCATAGACAGATGGTACTGGCCTGGGACTTAAGGGGCTGACAAGGGAAGAGGCTAGGCAGTGGCGGGACAGATAGGGTAGATTTTGTAGTTTTTAATCTTTGTAGATGGATGGGATATAGAGAAGTTCGGGAATATGCCTTAAAATAGGGGGAAAGGAAAGGTTTGAAGGATGGTCAAATGTTTTGTTTGGATGCAATATAGAACCAATAATTAGCTTAGTGATTCAGAAGCAAAAGTATTGCTTTCCCAGGCTTCAAGTTTCTAACAATTCATTGCAAGAGTCTGTTCTCTCCTTCCATGTGTGGGCTCCAGGGGTTGAACCCAGGCCATGAGACTCTGTAATAAGTACCTCTGCCCGCTCAGCCATCTCTCTAGCCCTTAGAAAAGAAAGATTTCTTAGTTTCTGATGAATAGTAGATCTATCAACTATGGAGAAATTTTCAAGTTTATTACTTTGTACATATGCACATGTGTACACACTACTACAGAGCTCAGAGGACAACTTACAGTAATAGATTCTCTCTTCCCTCCCTCAATGGGGGTCTTGGAACTCAGGTCATTAGCTTTGGTGACAAGTGCCTGACAAGCCATATTACCCGCCCCAGAGTTCAATATAAGATTGTCTTAAGAACTAATATAATTCACAAAGAAGTTTGTAACTTCTCTAGCATAAGATGCAAATTAGTGGGGCAGAAACAGCAAGAGATTTTATAAGCTGGGAAATTAACATAATTATAGTTAAGCAATAAATATTTATTGAATGCCTGCCATACACCAAGCACCCTGATTTAGGGGTTGTGAAGAAAATGAAGTTCCTGCTTTAATTCAGTTCACACTCTTGGCAAAAAAAAAAACAACAGACCATTAGAAAATGAATAGATGCATTAGTAACCAGATCCTATAGAAACATAAAGCGAGGGAAGGAACAGAAGAGGAAAGAGTCTTCTCTCAGAGGGGCCGAGGATAGACAGGCTCTTTGATGAGATAGTACTGGAGCAAGAACTTCAATCACACAAGAGGCCATGTTGCATGAGCATTTGGGGATGCACATACAAAGCAGAACGGGGAGTAGAAAGGGGTGCTCAGCACACAGCAGCAGTGTGGCTGAGAAAGGAAACCCGTGGAAAGGGTGGGGAATGATCAGCAAAGTAGGACTGGGCGCCTAGAGCCTCGCAGGCTTTCAGTGGGGCTCTGGTTGCTTCGGCGAGAGACGGGAAGCCTCCGTTGTGATTCTTAGTAGAGAAGTGACATGAGCTGGCTCGCATTCGGAGAGATCTGTTTGGAAGGAGACATAGATTTTAAAGTCGTTAGTCTAGAGTATTTTTAAAGCCATGAGATTGAATGAGGTCACCTGGGGAGGAACAGATATAGAGAAAAGACAGGAGACCCTCAGATTCAGCCCAAAGCACAACAAATGAATAACAGTAGCTACATTCATCGTTCATCCAGAAACCCTGGGACTATGCACTGCTTAATTTACTTCACATTTTATGAGTCTCTAAGTGCATCCCATTTCAGGAAGGAGCATATAGAAGCACAGAGAAATGAATAATCTGGGTTCAGACAGTTGGTATGTTCAAAGCCAATTGCACACACTGGTCATTTTGATCAAAGGCTCTGCTCTGCAACCAGCATTACTCTCCATTTGCTTTGCTTTTATGCCAGAGCAACCACATTTGGACACTTATTTAGTTTAGCTTTATTTTTGCTTGTTTTTCCCCTTATCCTTTCCCCTTGTTTTTTTCCTTTCTTTCTTTCTTTTTTGTGGGGGGAGAGGTGGGAGAATAGGGTCTTGTGTAATTCAAGTTTGCCTTGAACTATCATGGAGCTGAGAATAACCTTGACTCCTGAATCTTCTGCCTCCAGTTCCTAAGTGCTAGGATTACAGGCATGCACTACTATGTCCAGCCACCAGCTACATTTATTTATAATATTATTATGTGTGTGATGTGTGTGTGCATATTCCATTCATATGAGGATCAAAATTGGTTCTTTCCTCATACCTTTATGTGCGTTCAAGGACCAAATTCAAGTTCCCAAGTTTGCATGGCAAGCACCTTTTTCGACTGAGCCATCTCACTGGTCTTTGACCACAAAATAAAGATAATAGCATCTACTAAGACCCGAAGATGTGCTGGTCATTGGTGATGTAAGTAGAACACTGAGCACATACTGACAGTTAAGGAGAATGCTTAGGAGAGGCAGGAGGGAAGCAGGCTTATAACACAGCTCAGTGTACATTCTCAGCCTTGTCGGCTATGCCTTAACAGTTTAAATTCTAAATTTAGAGTATTAACCTAACAGTGTCTCTCTTAAAAGTCCATTTCATTAGCAGTTTACATTTATTTACTGGGGAGGGGTAAGACATACATGCAAAAAATCAAAGGACAACTTGTGGGGATGAGTTCTGTCCTTCTGCAGTGTGGGTTCTGGGGATGGACCTCAGATCATCAAGCTTCTGGTGCACTACTTTGCTTACTGAATCATCATACTGACTCTGTAATATTGTCTTTCCCTCTTCATATTCTGGAATATATTTATATTTGCATAAAAGGGCTCTGGAGTTGGAATGTGGAAACATGGAGAAGAATGTCGCTCAGTTGGTCAAGTTTTCATGCTGCATGAATGAATCTCTGGGTTTGCTCCCCAGCGTGGCACAGACTGGGGGTGCTATACATAGTGAGTACAAGTTTTAGGCCAGCTTGGGATACATGAAACTGTGTTTAGAAAAAAAAGGAAAAGGAAAACATAGAAGGTAGGACGTGGCTTACTGGCTCAGCCACTTGCTAGTTAAATGGCTTTGGGCAAGTTCTTCATTGCTAAGCTTTTATTTTCTCAAGTGGAATGGTGCCTATTTCTAGGCTGTTAAGATAGCTACTAAATCCTGCAGTGAGACTGCCTAGATCCTGCCAGATAAACACATTAAAATTCATTTAGAACTATTATCCATAAGATGCATGCTGTAATACACTGACTGTTTCACGATGTGGGTCAAAAAAAAGTGAGTGGAGGGCAATTTGCTTGTTGTTTGTTGATTTAGTTTCGCTTAAGGCATACTGTCAATTCTATGCCAAACTGCTTGATATAAAAAATTCACCCATTGTTTTTAAAGTGTTTTTTTCCTTCTATCGGTAGCAATAAAGGATGTTTCTGAATGAAACAAGCACAGAAGGGAATGGGTTTGAGGATGTGCCAATAATCTGTGTACCAACTAGTAAAAGTAAATAGACAGGAACATTAACATTAATGAAGACTTCAACACTGGTTAATAAGATCCAGAAGTGGGGGAAATTACAGACTTAGGGATACCACTTCTCATATAATGTTTATAGTGCTCTATTTCTAGGGGCACTTATTTTAACCTAGGTAGTATAATTTGGTCTAATGTTTCAACTTTCCGGCCGCTGGACATTGCTTTAGGCTGAAAGGGAGTCAGTTGCTCTCCCACTGCAGACACCTTGCAATCTGTTTCAACCAGGTGAGCCTCCAAATGGCTCACAAAAGCCTGTTCCCCCAGTACTTTCCTATGTAAATCCCATCCTGGTAGGGCATGTGTACTAGGCTTGATATGAAACATGCACGTGTAAAGTCAACTCAGGCACGCTCATTGATCTCCTTATTTATTTAATGAAAATTATTGTGTATTTTCTTTTTGAAATAGATTTTTACACTTATTATTTTTAATCCTATAGGTGTGCACATGAAGAGTGGCTCCCACGGAGGCCAACCAGCATCAATACATCCCCTAGAGCTGGAGCAACAGGTGGTTAGGAGCTATGTGACATGGGTGCTAGAAACTGAACTCTGGTCCTCTGTGAGAGCAGCATGTGCTCTTAACTGCTGTTGAGAGCATCTCTCCAGTCCTATTGCATATTCTCATAACAAATAACTCCACATTTATGAAGCTGACTTCCAAAACAATACTAGGGATCATCTCTTGTAATGAGAATAAAAAAACTACCCCCAAAATGGGGCTCCCTCAGCTCTTGGACCAGGTCATATATCAAATGTTTCTGTTTTTCTGGTGGAAAGGAAAATCTGATTCTGAGGAAGCCGTGAACTCTTGTGGTTCTGGAGCTGCACCCTCTCCTTTGTGCTCTCGACTTCTCTGCATGGAGAAGGCCAACAGGATTGCAATTGTGCTCCTGTTTCTTGACAAGCAAACACCACTACTTCATTAATGTGATAAAAAAAATGTTCCTGCTGGGTGGTAGTGGTACACACCTTGAATCCAGGCACTTAAGAGGCTAAGACAGCCAGATCTCTGTGAGTTCAAGGCCAGCCTGGTCTACAGAGCACGTTCTAAGACAACCAAGGCTACACAGAGAAACCATGTCTCAAAAAACAAACAAACAAACAAAAAGCCCACAAGTTCCTACAGAAAGAGTCCCCTTTCTCCAGTTCCAAACTCTGCCTCAGAGCTCACTCAGGCTTGTAATATTTCTAATTGTTCAAATCCCATTTCACAAATAAACAATGTTCCTAAATTTAAAACCTGGCTTTCAGTTAAACACAGCAATATTGCTGGTTCAATAATAAAAGAAGGGAAGTCCTCTGTTCTTTACAACAAGCCCTGTCTGCTAAGGAATTGCTTCATCAAATTTGGGCATTTGCCAGTCTTTTCTCCCCTGCATCTCTCAGATATCTGTGATAGTACAAACATCACTTTGCCAGGAGGCTGAACATACCAAGACTTCTATTTCTATTTCTTTTCCCAAGAACAGAAATGGAGCTAGAGAAATCAGCTCTAAGAGACTTGGAAAGAAGTTTAATTGATTAAGAAGTAAAATTATTCCCTGAAATGTCATCTGAGAATATCTCTGCCTCCTGCCTTTAAGTCACCAAAATGGAAAACACAGACTCTGGGGAGTAGCAAGTCAAGGACAGGGAACTTAAAATACAGAGTATTTTTCCATTAGGTCAATACTTTGTGCTGTTAAGTCAGAACTAACCTATAACTTCACCCAGTGACTGAGCATATTAGAACACAGCTGCAGCTGCTGAGCCATGGTGGTAACTTGCTGGTAGTAACAAAACCCACTGCAGAGGAAACAGAGTAATAGGAAGACATTGCGTCTCTCAATCTTCTGGTCTCAATCTTTAGAATTTATACTCATCCCATGCCCCAGAGGTAGAACAAACTTGGCAGCTGCACACTTTCAGATTTTTATGTCTGTTTGTATTACCCAGAACTGTTTCAGAAGCAAATAACAGAAACTCGAGAAAAGGTTTAGTCCTAAGAGGGAATTTTGATCTATGAGACTGAGCAATCTAAAGGGTGTTTCTAGCTTTAGGCACAGGGTTCAAATAGCCATTTATTTTTGTATGTATGTATGTACGTATATATGTATGTATGCATGTATGTATGATTTTATATGAGGCAAGATCTGACTCTGTAGCCCAGATTAACCTGAAGCTCATGTTATGTAGTTCAGGCTAACCCTGAACTCATGGCAGTACTCCTGCTTCTGCCTCCCAAGTGCTGGGATCTGCTCCTATACCCAGCCGGGATTTACATAATCTCAAGACTCTATTTCCTTTTCTCAGCATCTCTAGTTTGCTTTCTTCTACAATTGCTTAATTCTCAGATACAAGACCTCCATATTAGAGCCAGATGACTGCTGACAGCCTTGCACAGCGTTACCCTTGTGTGGGTTATGATCTCACAGGCCCAGGCAGCATCTTTTCCAAGAACAAGAGCAAAATGATCAAGGAAGGGGCTAGAGGGATGGCTCAGCACTAAGAGCACTGGCTGGTCTTCCAGAGGACCTGAGTTCAGCTTCCAGCATCCACACGAGGTGGCTCACAACTGCTTATGACTTCAATTTCATGGGGATCTGATGCCTTCTCTGGTTTCTACAGGAACCTGCACTCATGTGCACATACACAGACACAGACATACACATAAACAAAAATATTAAGTATAAAAAGAGACTCAAGAGAAGTTGCTTAGTGTTGACCTGATTATATGCCATCCCTGGTCAGTTGTGGTGACTATAAAGAGGAAATATTCTAATTGATCAGCCTTATCAAGGAGGAAGGCCAACCCCATCCAAAGAGTTTAGACTGAGCAGCACTGTAAGAGCATAGTTAATATGCTTGGCAAAATTATATCACCAATGTCACAAGAATAAGAAAATATAGCACAAATATCAAAGTATAATCAAACCCAGAAAACACCTTGTTGCTATCAATTAGCTCTATTATCAAGCTAGAGAGATGGCTCAGCAATTGCAAGCATGTTCTGCTCTTTCAGAGAACCCACATTCAACTCATGTCAGGCAGCTCACTGTAACTCCAGCTCCATGGAATCTGACACCATCTTCTGGCATCTCCAGGCACCTGCATTTATGTGCACACACACATATGCCCACATACATACACACACACGTAAAATAGATTTTTAAAAAATAATTGGGTTAGTGTTTACAATTTTTAAGTTTATTTTATGTATATGGTTGTTTTGTCTGCATGTAGTACCTGATGTTCTAGGAAGCCAGAAGACGGCATCAGATCCCCACAAATTGGAGTTTCAGATGGTTATGAGCCACCTGTGTGTGCTGGGAACTGAACACAGGTCCTCTGGAAGAGCAAGCAGTGCTCTTAACTGGTGAGCCATCTCTCCAGCCCCAGAATATATGTTTTAAAAAGAACTCTAGTACCTTATGGAGAAAAAAAAACCTGAGACTTTCTGGTTTGGTAGGGGATAGAAGCTGTTGGAAAGAAACTAGGCAATCTCAGACAAATGCAGTCATGGACAAATGGAAGATGCTTTGCTATAGATTTCAGATATTGAGACAAGTTTTGGAAACTCACGCAAGGATGCAAGTGTGCTTATCTAGAAGCCCCCGATCCCTCTCTCTTGTCATGTCTTGTTATAGTCTGTCATCTGGGCCATGACCTAGTGTCCTCTTCTCTGTAAACTTCTTTGTCCTGCTGCTCCATAAGAATGCTTTGGTTTCTTGTGAATGAGTGTCACTCTCAGAATGTATGTGACCTCTTGCTTGCTCCATCATTCTGGACTTTTTTTTATGTGCCTTGGTTCATTGTGGCAAAAGAATCCTTTTGGTTTGTCTCACATCATGGGACCATCTTGGTTCACTCAGCAGTGTTCTGAGGTAGGTCTGCCTCTACATATCCCTTGTGCATGGATTGTAAGGGATTCTGTCTCATCTCTGTTACTCCAAACATACCAGATTAAACTCTACTGTAAAAAGTCATTCAGGAACCAGAAGATGAAAGTTAGGATTATGTGACATGTTTCTTGTAGCCTTTAGGATGGCTACTTAGCAAAGCTTAGATTGAAGTGTTGTCCTAAAAAGAGATTGAATGGAATGTTTATGAAATTTATTTTATCTTTAGGTGTGTGTGTGCATGCACACACGTACACCATGCCACAGTTACCCATGGGGGTCAGAAGGGAATGTCAGATTCCCCTGAAGCTAGAGTTATAAGCAGTTGTGAGGGACCGGACATGGGTGCTGGGAATTGAACTTGGGTCCTCTGCAAGAGTAGCACATGTTCTTAACTGCTGAGCCATCTCCCAGCCCTTGTGCAGTATCTCTAAGCAACACTGAAAAGCTAGAGAGCCAGAGAGCCACCAAGGCAAATGCACCATCCTTTTCCCCATCCCAAAGCTTGAAATTGGAATAATGTTAAATAACTCTGTGGGTGTGTGCTTCCAAAGACCAACAGACCAGACAGCACAGTTGTACTAAGAAGACAACTGATTAAAAGATTTTTGCTTCCTAATTAAAATGCATACACCTGTAATCTTCGCATCTGGAGTGAGGCTGAGTTTGGAGGATTTCAAGTCTGGGGTATATACAGTAACTCTGTCTTTAAAAGGTCAATAAGATATCCAGGCACAGCGGTGCATGCCCTTAATCCTAGCACTCAGGAGGCAGAGGCAGGCAGATTTCTGTGAGTTCGAGGCCAACCTGGCCTACATAATGATTTCCAGGACAGCCAGGGTTACATAGTGAGACAAAAGGAATCAATAAGACAAGATTAGATGAATGAATAATTGTAACAGAGAATAAAGAAAGACAAAAAAGAATATATAAATCACAACCAAGAGCATACGTCGCTTTCTAGTCAATTACCTGCTAGATGCTTCCAGAATGATACCACTGTGTCTTTCTACCGCTCCCAGTTCTTTTTATTAAAATCTGCTTAGACATCTTTACTCTTGGCTATTGCCCACACTCCAGCCAAAGGAATGTCTTCAAAAGGATAAGTGTGATTATTATACCCACTCTCTCACTTTCAGTCTTCCAGGAGCTCAGAAGTACCCTCAGAGTTAAAGTCAAACTCTTTTAAAAGTTTGGAAACCACCTTTACAATCTGGTTCTGCATGGTATCCCGCCCTCGCCTGTACTCCTTTCACTCCAATCATACAGGGAGCTGCTCTCAGTCCTCAGGTGTGACGTAAAGGAGTAAGGTGTGGCGGCATATATCTCAAATCCCGTCTGGCGACCATAAACAACTCGTTCAAGCAAAATAGTGATTAAGTGGCAAAGATTGTCCTTGAACCTGAGTAGTAACCAAGCAATTTAATGTTCCACTTTCCCAAACCCTCCAAAAATTTTTTGTTTTGTCCACTACTGTATCTCTACTGTCTATTACAGTTTGACACATAACAACAGTTCAAAACATTTTATTTAATAAACAAGGCAATTTTTTATTATGACTTGAAACAGACTCCTGGCACATTTTTAAAAATACCTACTCTAGATGTATTAAAACTTAAGAAAATGTGGGAATAATCTAATAGTCACAACTATGCAATGCTGGGAACCTCTTTCTTCAGTTGGCAAGTTCTCTGCTGAACCATGGCTCTATTGTCTCTGATCTATAAGGAATATAGATTATATTTTTATTGCATGGGTTGGCATCTGTTCCTAAAGCCTCCTATATGTGTTCTTGAAGGTTAGATGACAAAAAAATTTTGAAACTTTGTTTTTCAGCCTCCCTTGCAGCTAGATTTCTGGACACTAACTAGATTGTATCAGAAAGTTGACTTTGATGTGATTTAGAAGGTATCCTGAGGTGGAAGTTGTTTTTCTATTGATGTTGTAGATAAGTGTTTGAGGTCAACATCTATGTGCCAATAACTGCCCAGGTAATGAGCACTGAAAGGCAATTTTGACAATTGATTTCTGTAGCTATTATGGTGTTCCCTTTAAATATAATTTCAGTTTCTTCATCCCTTTTATTAGCACTTAATTCATTGTTTTTAATTCCTTTCTTATTAAAATGCCTAGTTGTGCCTGTTTCCTGAACTGATACACCCCCTTGATTGCTGCTTCTACTATATCTACTTTTTATGCAGTGAAGATAAATATGAAAATGGAGTTATTTTGGAAATGTAAATGTGTGATGAATGAAAAACCATAAATCAGGATTTAGGATAATGGGTGAAAGAGTTTTAGTGTTTGTGCAAATGTGCACTTGTGCATATGTTTCAGGTCAGGGAATGGAGATGTTGGAAAGGATGGATCAAGTAGAATGATAGAAATGCCTGGAAGGAGAGTGAGGAGATGAACAGAACACCCTAGGATTCTACATGAGAATAGCAGAGCTGACTTGGAATTAGTAATAAGCTACTATTATTAACAATATGGCAGCAGGTGAGATGGCCAGCAGGTCAAAATGTTTGTCACACAAATCTGATGACCAGAGTTCGATATCTGGAATCCATGTAAAGATGGGAAAAGAGCACCAGATTAACAAAGCTGTCCTCTGATCTCCACACATGCAACACAGTTCAATCATGCCCACATATAAACACATACTTTAATACACAATTTAAAACAGAATGTAGTCCATCGCTACTGACATGAGCAGAGACACCATAGCTCACAGCCCTCAAGCACATACGCTAACTCAGTTGACTTTACAGTGACTCGGTCTATGAGCCACACCGTCAGGCCCTGTACAGATGCTGCAGATGAAGACAAAGGAAGGCTTACTTAAGGTTTCACCTGGGTCAGACCCAAGTTCCAGAGCCCTACTGCAAGCTACTGGCAACAGAACTTGCTTTTGGTTTTTGTACAAATGAGGTTGGGTGTGGTAATATACACCTTTAATCCTAGTACTCAGGCTGAGGCAGGAGAATTGAGAGTTTGAAGCCAGCCTGAACTGCATGGTGAGACTCTGTTTTAGACAAAACAAAACAGTATTTAAAAAAATGTGGAGAAATTGAGGAATTTAGGCTGTTAAGGACAAGAGGCACGCTGGGTATACAGCCTACGTACAAAGGCTGCTGGACCCTAGTGCAAAGACCCTTACTGTTCTTGGGACTAGGAGATTCTGTCTTTGTTCTTTTCCTATGTTGATTCCCAGAGAGGAAGGGACTAAGTGGTTGGTCATGGAGCTAAGAAGCAAAGTGAAGACAATTTTTGTGTTGGATGACAAAAAAAAAAACTGACACTTTGAAAATAATCTAGGAGGGTAAGTGACTTGATGCCCTATACTAGCAACTTTCTGCTTGAAAATAGGACTGAAAACTTCTTGGCTCATTAAAGAGGAAACTAGAGTAAAATGAGAATAAGCCAGGTTCCAACTGCTATTAATCTAAAGAGGACAAACATCCTTTGCAGATTGTAGTTGTCACTCATGGTGAATAGGACATCTTCTTTCAAAGGACCTGATACTCTTCCACATGGCTTCCTTGTAGTTCCCACAGGTATCATCTTGGTCATTCCTGCTTTAAGTATGATCCAGGGAGGAACCTTTGTCGGGGTGGGGGGAAGAGCAAGATGCTCATGGTATATAACAATTTCTCCTGAATTTAAACTTACAAATTAGAGGGAAGCTTACTGAGACTCAGAAAGCAAACAATTTACCAAGCTCTGAAAATAAACAACTCACAAGTCTCAGAAAAGTCCTGAAACTTACATGATTCACAAATCCTTTCCTCGAGGTTAAAAACAGTGAGGATATCTGGGGAGACTCTCTACCTGTGGGACTGCCTGTGAGGCACTTTGAAGAGCTCGGGAGACTCTGCTGTCTCAAGCTGTCACATGCTGAGGTGGGCCTTTGGTAATGTAGCCACTTCTGAGTCATCCATGATCCTGTAAGTAACACTTCACCAGTACTCTGTAAGTAATCCCAATAAGCTCATTAGTTCACCAAGTTGGACTTTGGTGAAATTGCCTGTTGTCAGTGTCTTGGGTGAGCAGGTGTTTATTCTCATCTCGTGAGGAAAAATCACACAAGTGCCCCCACAAGTTCAGCATCAGAAACAAATAGCTATTCAAATGTAGTTTGGAGGGGAGAAGAACGAGCAATCAGCCATTTAGGAAAACCAAAAAGAGCTGACTCTCTTTCCTATTTCCTCTGTCTGAAAGGTTCTATCCAGTCAGACAAAAGGAAGATAACCCATGACAAACAGGCACAACAATTCATACCCAAGCATCTGGGCCCAGCCTCAGAATTAAGGGAAGATGGAAACACCCCCTTAAGGTGATTTATAGCTAGGCCTCCCCCTTCTGTTGGGTCTGCTGCAATTTGACTTGTACTAGCCTCTTTACCAGCAAACCCAGGTGGCAGTTGCTCTTCGTTAATTGAGCCTGGAGCTTAGCTAGGCAAAAAAGAAAATACAAGAAGGAAGGGAAAGCTCACTCTGCCAGCAACTTGGAAAAGAAGGTGTAAAGAGGATGTGATGAACCGGGAGAGTCTGAGATTAAGAGCTACATGTGTGTATGCATACATAGAAATTTCTGAACTTAAGTTCAGACGTGTGCTGGACAGAGGGCATGACAGCATATTGGATGGCCACAATATTATGCATATTGTCAGTCTTAAGACAGACAGATGGTTTGTAGTTACTTAAGCTGAAGGCAAAGAGATATTTCAGGCCTGTAAACTCAAAAGTTCCAAGATTTCCTCTTGCGAAGCAGGTGGGGAGGGGACTTTGGGTTAATGTCGTTTTCTTAAACACCCACCAGCCTGCATAGGAGAGGTGGCCATGCAATTTTCTCCCTGCATTTTTCTAGACAGGGCTCATCTCACTCTTCAGACCAGGGCAAGGAAATAAGTTTCCAGGGGCAGAAAATGAAACTGCAGGGAGCCTGAGAAATGAGATGCTTTTTGATTTTTCTCTTTTCTCCCTGCGTGTGTCCAGGAGAGCTTTGCAGAGATTATCATCACAGTTTCCAAATGAGGAAAGACTTCGGGAGTTCAAATAGTCTGCCTAAGGTCATCACAACCACCCTGCATGGCAGAGCCAGGGCCTTAGCTAGGTCCTCCTGAGCCCAAGACTTGTTCACGTCAGGAGGCTGCAGGCTGCTGTTGGGAAGGGAGACTTGCCTCAGAGTCTAAGGCTCCTCTTGGGGCCCCAGGACTAGGAATCTAGTGAGGGAGGGTCCTCAACTATTTGTTACCTTTGAGAGCTCAGGCATGACAACTAGTCTGAAGGGGAACAAAAAAACACTTCTGTGTCAGCCCAATTGACACCTCAATAACTTCAGCTGGAGACCCCCCATAGAGCTCCAGTGGCACAAGGGGAAGGCGACACAGCACCGGTGTGGAGAGTCAGCAGTGCCTCACTCAGCCATGGCCTAGACCCTCACCCACCTCTGCTGAGGCCTCTGTCGCCCACTCAGCTGTGGGACCTAGAAGTTACACAGTAGAGAGACTTCCTAACAGAGGGAAGGGCAGACCATTTGTGCTGACGATGCTTTAAATCTTCCTTTAGGCCAGTAAAGTGGCTTCCAGAATGATCTGAGCAAATTCATCACTACGGAGCCATCATTAATACATAGTAGAGCATTCATTTCCCTATATGAATGCATGGAAAGGGTACTTTGAAGTAATCAAAATTGGCATAATTAGAAATGATGGGACTTTTGCTTTGTCAGTCTCTCTGGAAATAGTGCAGGAGCCAGAATGTGAATTCAAATTAAATACACCACCAAAAGGCGGTGATTTCACAGTGCTGTGGCAAGAAGCTTGCCTTAGGTGCAGCCCTAACACACTGTTCCTCAGGCTCTCACCGTCTTGCTCTTTGGCTCTTCAGGGCATGGGGAAGACATGAAGCACTTTTCTCATGAGAATGGCCCAGTGCTGCTGTAATTCATCGTCTAGGAACTGGGGCTTGGCCGTGAGTGTGTGTGTGTGTGTGTGTGTGAGAGAGAGAGAGAGAGACAGAGAGAGACAGAGAGAGAGAGACAGAGAGAGCATGTGCATGTGTACTCACACCTGCACCTGAAAGCTCACTAATAAAGAAAGCAAGCTTGGGCAAGACAAAAGTTTTTCTGGACTTAAATAGAGGTTTGGTATGCACATATGCGTGCTTGCTTTGAACAGAGGGAAGCAGGAAGGGGGTAGGGAGGGAAGGAGAAAGAGGAGGAAAGGATGAGAGGAGGATGAGGATGAGAAGAGCAGGAGGAGACCATTACTTTGGGGATTAAGAGTTCAACATAGGAGGGTTGGAGAAGTAGCTCAACAGTGAAAAGCACTTACTGCTTTGCTGAGGAACTGGGCTCGATTCCTGGCGCCCACATACATCTCACGGCCATCTGTAAGTGCAAACTCCAGGAGATCAACACCTTTCTGACCTCCATGGACTCCTGCACACACACTGTACGTACACACACACTCAGGCACACATACACAGAAAATGAATATATTTTAAAAAGATTTCAGCACAGGAAATTTGGAGGCACACTTCCATACCACAGCAATAAGCTTTAGTGATTTATTTATTTATTATGAAAGAAAAATTCTGGGCAGATAGTTTTTTTTAAAAAATCAGCATAGTCAATCTCAGAATATCTCAATTACACTGTCTTGTCTGTGGACACTGGTTTCCATAGTACCAAAGTAGATGCAGGATTGGGTCAAGGTCAAGATGGTTCACCTGACTTTACTGTGTAGGCTCTAAATTCTCCAACACAGCTTTCTGAGCCTGGGTTTTGAGCTTGTCAATCATCAGAAAACAAACATGGCTAAAAATGTGGCTGCTTGAAATATATGGCAGACATGGACCTTCCCAGCAGTCCCAGCATTAGCCACAGCCCTAACTTCAGTAGTGGTCCATATGGTGATGGCCCGGGCAGGAGTGAGAGTCAGCCGTGAGTTATGATGGGCTCCCTGTCAGCTCTTCGCTTTCTCACTGGCACTCCATTCTAAGTTAAGGTAGCCAAGGTTGCCCTCTCCCTAGAAAATGCTTTATAGTTCTACCTGGCTGAGCTCTTTCTTGCTAAGTGGCTTTTGTAAAGCTACGGTGATGCCATCTTTGCTTATCATTTATGCTTCTACCTTCTTCCAACCCTTCATTCTTCTCCAGACCATCTGTTTCTCTTCGCTGTGAAACCACAGCACTAAATTTGTGACAGCCCAATCATTGCCATGGCAACAGGATATGGTCCTCACCATTGGATGCTGATTTCACTCTGACCAAAAACAAGCAACAACAGTATGAGTTACTTTTCTCATTGTTGTGACCAGACACATGACAAGCAGCAACTAAAGGGAAGAGTTACTGGTTAAGCCTGTAGTCTGAGGGGGATACAGTTCACTGTGCTGGGAGAAGGTGTGGTACTGGCTGCTCCATGGTGGCAGGAACATAATGTGGGTGACACTAGCTCCCTAATCAAGAAGCAAAGATGGGGCATGCGATAAGACTGAGCTGTAAAACCTCCAAGTACACCCAAGTTGCCCACTCTCCTCGTCAAAGTTTCACCTTCTAGAGCAGGGGTTCTCAACCTTCCTAATGCTGCAACCCTTTAATTCAGCTGTGGTGATCCTCTACTGTAAAATTTCCCTTGCTACTTCATAATTGTAATTTTGCTACGGTTACGAATCGTGATGTAAATATTTGTGTTTTCTGATGGTCTTAGGTAACCCCTGTGAAAGGGCTGTTTGACCTCCCAAAGGGGTCATGACCCACAGGTCGAGAACCATTGTCCTAAGGGTTCCCCAACTCTAAAACAGCGTAAGCAGCTGAAGACCAAGTGTTGAAATACTTGAGCCAGTGGGGCATATTTCACACTCAGATCACAGCTGAAACTATTATTTTCCGAGAGTCTCTTTTCTAAGTCTGTTTTTTCTTTGCTATTGCTATTGTTCTGTGTTTTGTTTTTGAGACAGGGTCTCAGGTAGCTGAGGTTGGTCTTGAACCCCTGATCCTCTTGTGTCAGTCTCATACATACTGGGACTATAGGTGTGTGCCATTAGCCTCATTCATTTTGGTTTTCTCTTTGAAAATTCTCCTACTGTTGACTCTGTAATCTTGGACTCAGCCTGAATATATGTTTGGATAATTTAAATGTGACGTATTTGTTCAGCAAACAATTAGATATGCAGGTCAAAAATAATCACAATTTGGAAAGATCATAGAAAGCTATCCCTTCCCCACTGTGCTATAAAACGTGGTTGAATGTGCATGACTAGCTCACAGCCTTCTGGCTTGGAGAGAAGACAATGAGGAGTCCGTTTAATAGACATGAAACTTCGAAGGCTAAGAAGCAGGCTTCGATGACTGATAAGCAGCGGAAGGCAGCTGACCTAGTTCCTGCTCAATGGTTCTCTTATCGTGCTCAGCACAAGAAAGACACAAAGGGCCTTTTCATTTGAGTTCAGACTAGCTAACCAGAGGAAGATAGATGGGAAGCTTTGTTCACTTAATTGACCAATACCTGGATATTTTGTTCATTTGCTTTAATCATATATAACTTAATTACTGTTTGGGGGAAACTCTGAATCCATTTGCTATGCTGTGATATTGAATAGTGGTATGAATTTTAAAAATGAACTGGTTGAAGGAGCATCAGTAAGAATATCTTATTGCTCCACTAATTTGTCAGCCTTTTAAACAGTAAAAAGGACTGTATAGTGGCACTTTGCTGGACTTCAACATAATGCACAGGTAGTGTGCACAGAAGGTAACGTTTTGTGTGGGACACATACATGTATATATTGTATAGCATTTGTAGATCAGAGACAAGTGGCCTTATAAGAATTGGCCATCTTCACCCTTCTATTTCTCTCCAGCTTCGTTGAGAATGGAGCACATGGGGGTACGGTCACGAAGGGGAATGATGGCGTAGAAAACAGAAGAGAAGTGAAAGCAGTTTCTGTTACTGAAGAAAAAAGAAAAGGAGGAAGAGTAAGGGGAGGAAGAAGAGAAGGAAGAAGAGGAGGAGGAGGCTAGGTGGGTGACCGACCACACCCTACATCCCAGCACTGGGGAGGTCGGAAGCTCAGGGGCATCCTCTGCAACCCTTTCTCAAATAAAAAAGAGGGAAAAATTACAGTGGAAAAGCTCTGGAGAAAGAAGAAAGGG
>LOJH01027891.1:0-12356 GCA_001685095.1 Ellobius talpinus
ATCACCATACTGATATCCAAAGCAACTGTACCAGTTTGTACTCCCACCAGCAATACAGAAGTGTTCCCTTTACCCCAAATCCTCTCCAGCACAAGCTGTCATCAGTGTTTTTTATATTGGCCATTCTTATAGGTATAAGGTGGAATCTCAGAATTGTTTTGATTTGCATTTCTCTGTTGGCTAAAGACTTTGAGCTTTCCCTTAAGTGTCTTTCAGCCATTTTAGATTCTCAGATTAACCTTGACAATGGGGATGAGATAATCAAAGATAGGTATGCAGAATTCCTAAATAAATGTTAGCAATGTAAAAATTATTGTGAATATTAAATCTCGTTTATTTTTTCTGTTATTTATTGAAGACTTGCATGTATATGACATATCCAATTCCTTAAGTGCCTCTTTTTTCTGTTAGTATGATCTAACACTGTGCCCATTTTCTTCCAGAACAATGAACAGAGGAGAGAATTATACACTGTCACTGAATGTCACCATAAACATTAACTCGTGCTGTGTAATAAAAAGAGTATATGAACTTAGCATAGTGACAAGCAACAATAAAAATGACTTCCTAGCACTGCCAGATTCCTGTGGGTTTCTGTGGTCCCTGATCACTTTTGCCTGTGACATCTTTGTTTCTTAATGTGTGATTTATGATAGTTCTTTAACTTAGCCATCACTCGCTACCTCTCACCTGGCAACTTCATCAACTCCCAGTTGCCACCTGACTATTGCTGCAGCAGACATGTCCAACTGTTTTACACGTAAACCTTGCCATCTACAAAATTCCCGCCTAAGAGGTGCAATATCGAATTTAGAAAAAAATATGCAAGTTCAAAACTTTGTATTGGGCTTCATTCATAGCTGTTCTGGGGTACTTATGAGCCTCTTGACTAAGCTGGGTATATGTGCAGAGATTATGACTCAGTGAACTAACTTTTGTTAAGGGAGACAGGAGAGTGACTTGGAGAATTCATGGGCTTGCTGTGTCCACTACACATTTTGAGTTTGTCATTTTCTAAGCTGAGATTTGTGGTAGTGTGTGAGGAAGTGGCAATGCTTCAGCAACTGAGGTTGATGCTCTTTGGAGTCCCTGAGACAAAAATCTTGGGGACTTAGTGGAAGTCTGTTGTTGGGAAGAAACAGTTGTTCCAGAAGTTGATGTAGCAGAGTGTGCCATGTCCTACTGGCCTTGAGTTGTAAAGTTGAAGCCTTCCCTGCTTCACTGGAAGAATTTGTACAAGTCCAATTTGGATGGAATAAAGAGTTAGACTGTTAGATTTTACATTGAATATGCAGAGGACCCAGAATTCCATAATGGGCTTTTAATGATAGATTTGAAAGGCAACTTGGTACATTTGCCCATAGTAGATTGCAGATACCTAGGTGTTGTGGTTTGACTGAAAATGGTCCCATAGGCTCGTGTATTTGAATGCTTGGTTCTCAGCTAATGGGAAGGAATAGGAGGTGTGGCCTTGTTGGAGGTATGCCACTGGGGGGGGCAGGATTTGAGGGTTCAAAAGTGCACATCATTGCCTATTGCCAGTTATAGTTCTCTTTTTCTCCCACAATTATTTCTTTAACCCACCATCCCAACACACTCCATCCCTCCCTCCCTCCCTGCCTGCCTGCCTGCCTGCCTGCCTACCTGCCATACATATACTTGTGAACCAGCTACTGCTTCAGTACCATGCCTGTTTGTCCACTGTCATGCTCCCTACCATGTTTATGGACTCGCCCTTTGAAACTGTAATCCCCAAATAGACTATTTCTTCTTTAAGTTGCCTCAGTCATGCTGTCTTATCACAGTGATAGAAAAGTAAGTAAGACATGAGGAGAAATGGAAATGATTCTATAGCACATGGAGAAAACCCAACTTCCCTGAAGCATCGCTTGATGTTCAGCTCCAGGTCTTCCCCTGAACAGTCTGTTTTCAATGGGGAAAGCTCAAGGCCAAATAAGGGCATTTGTTTCCACTCTAGGCTACGACATTTGTGCCTTCAGTTTGCATTGGTCTTTTCCTCAGCTCCCATGGCTTCTAAGATGGATGCTATTTTTCTCAGTCCTGTGACAAAATATCGGATAAAAAGCTAGCTAGAGAAAGAAAGTTTATTCTCACTCACGGTTTATCTGTGCAGTTCACAATGGTGGGGACAGGAGAGCAATGCTTGAGGCAGCTTGTCACACTGCATTCACAGGAAGCAGAGAGACATGAACATGCATACAGAGTCCACTTTCTCCTTTTTAGTAAGTCTAGGACACAAGCCCATGGAATGGTGTTGCCCATGTTTAGAGTGGGTCTTCTAATTCAGTTCTTCTAATCTAGATAACCCCTCCCAGATACTCTATCTCTTTTTTTCTTGACACAGGGTTTCTCTGTGTTGCCCTGGCTGCGATGGAACTCACTTTGTAGATCAGGTTGACCTTGAACTCAGAGATCTGTCTGCCTCTGCCTCTGAAGTGCTGGGAATAAAGGTGTGTGCCACCACTGTCTGGCTTCCTTACAGTTATTCTTAGAGAGTAACATAATCTAGATAACTCTTTCCAAGTATGTTCTGAAGCTTCTCTCCTGTATTTTTATAATCCTGTCAAACTGAACATATTAACCATTACAGAAGTAAAAGTTTTTGGAGTCTCATGTCTGCTTCAGGTTTGAGGTTTGTTTATTAGCTGTGGGATATTAGCAATGTTACTTGAACCTATTGAGCCTCCATTGTTCTCTTCTGTGAACTATGGAATATAATTTACCTCATAAGTCTATGTGGAATAAATAGAATAACCCATGTAGATTAGAATGTATGTAAATTATTTAGCTTGGTATCTGGCATATAGTTGCTAGTCAATAACTGAGCCAAAATAAATCTGGCTTTTCTTACTTTGGTCACAGCAATAAAAAAGTAACTTATATACTCATCTTACAGATTAAAAAAATTAACATTCAAAGAGGTGAAATTGCTTGCCCAAGGAACACACTAAATAAGTTGTAGATCTGCAAGTCAAACCTAGGCTGTCGGCCTCCAGAGCCATTGATAATCTTAGTAAGTCAGGCTCTTGGACCAGGACCTTCCTGCATAAGTAGAATGAAATCCAATCAGATTGTAATAACTCAAATACAAATACCAACCTCACTACGTCCACAACCACATTTAATTAAAATACTCATCAATGTTATTAATACAAAGGTATTTATCTTGATACTATCTAAAATAGTGAAAACTATAAGTAAGGTGAATCCCAAAAGTAGCTAAATAGAAAATAAACTATAAATATATCAAATATATAAATAAAATATAATAATGCTGATATAATCTATTATTCTCTTTTGGTAAACATGTGTTCAGCAGCTAATGTATACCTAGCATTGTCTTAGGTGTTAACAAAAAACGCAGTGGATGAAACAATGTCCTTGCTTTCTCATGAAACTTAGGAAGAAATTTAAAAGAAATTTAAATTTAAATGGAAAATAAAATTTGCTGTATAAAATTTTAAGTAAAAATTATGAAATATCACCATTTGAGCCTACTCAAAAGTATGTACACACACACACTTATTTGAGATAGGATCTATATAGCCCAGGCTAGACTATGCAGCCAAGGATAAATTTGAACTTCTGATGATCTGCTTCTGCCTTCCAAGTGCTGAGATTATAGATAGGTGTGTGCAACCCCATACAATATCATGCAGTGCTGGGAATCAAATCTGGAGCTTCTTGCATAGCTGACAAGTACTCTACCAACTGATCTATATCCCCAGCTTAAATTTTATATTCATTAAGAAGTAGTTTCCATGTGAAGAACATGGATATATGAGCCAGTCATGGCGATACATGCCTCCAATCCCAGCACTTGAGAGGCCAAGACTGGACAATCAAGGGTACAAAGCCAGGGACTAGAGGGATGGTTCAGCAGTTAAAACCAGGTACTGTTCTTGCAGAGGACCTGACTCAGTTCCCAGGACCCATGACTGATGCCTCCCAACCACCTCCAGCTGCAGGGGATCTGGCTCTCTGGCCTCTTCCAGCACTACACTCATCTGCCCATATCTACAGACAGATACATATGGAAATACACAATTAAAAACAAAATAACTCTTTGAAGTTCACTGCCAGCCTGGGACACAGAGCAACCTTGTCTCAAGAAAAAAAAAGAAAGAAAAAGAAAAAGAGGAAAGAAAAATCTTTTAAAGAAGATAGTAAGTATATGAGAAAATTTTCAGAAGTTGACATACCAGTATGCCTAATATGCTACTATGGATGAATAGCATAAGTAATTGCATCCTTTATACATTTACAAATCATTCAAAATAGCTACAATGGAATTTTATCATAATGTTTTGCATTTTAATCCTTGGGACTATAAATGTAACTGCAAACATCACTTCTTTTTAGTAACAGTATTATCACTCATAACAGCTGTGTGTTCATCACTCTCATCTGGAAAATATTCTTTTTTTGATACAGGGTCGCACTAGGCCTCACTATTGCATCTTTGGCTGGCCTGAAGCTCACCATATAGACTAAGCTTGCATTGAACTCAAAGAAATCCATGTGCTTCTGGCCTAGATGCCAGGATTAAAGACGTGTACCACCATGGCCAGCCCAGCAAATACATTATGCTGAACTCCAAGGTCAGCAAACTCAGTCTAGTCAGAAAGTAGTTTACCTACATCTTAATTTTGAACAGCATTGGTCACTATCACTACTACCTAATGCTGTTATGCCAAACAAAACACCCATAGACAACACACTTAGATAAGTGTAGCTAGGTCCCAATAAAATGTACATGTAAAAAGAGGTGGGGAGGTGCATTTAGCACAGGAGCCTTAGTTTGCTCAGGTCCTTGCTTTAATTCATCAGAATAAAAATAAACACAAAGGTCCTTTTACCTCCACCATTCAATGTCCTCTGTAATAGCTTTCAGAGAGATACTAACTGTAATTTCAGAAGACAGGAGTGTGGCTCAAAGGGAAACAGTTTGTCCAACATCTCACAGTGAACTTATTAGATGATTTAAAGAAAAGTCTCCTTTCAGGCTAGGCAGTGGCTTCAGTGGAGGTTCAGGAGACCCCTTCACTGCTTCTACATGAGGGGGAAATGTTAGTAAAAAGGATGTTTTCTTAGCATTCTTAAGCAGCCTCCTAGGGCTTTGCACTAGACCAAAAGTGATGAGGGGGACCCCGTGCTGCTCCGTATCCAGAAAAGAAGGGAATTAAGTGGGGTCTAGGTGTCTTCCTGAGTTGCATGGCCACACGCTGCTGAAGACTTACCAATATTGATCTCATCATCAGTCAGTGTGTCCCCGATGAAATCAAACTGAAATGACTGCAGCGTCTGGGAAAACTTCTGGACTGCAGAAGAGTAATCTGCAAAGGAAGAGGGCAGGAGAGATGGTCAGCGCTGCTATCCTGCTCATGGGTACAGCACATGGGAAATACAGAGGGACCTCCGGTAAGCAGCAACTTGTATTCAAGGAAGTTAGGAAATGTTCATCAATACTTACTTCCAAAGCTTCCAGGTGTTTGTTCCCTACATGGGAGTCTGATGGAACAAAAGCTGTTTATATAGTCACATATTCTTCTACAGGGCTCTGCTGTGGAGTCCACTGAGCGGCACTATTATATCGCACCTTACTAAACAAAAGTATTTTACTCGTGATGTTGATAAATCTTCATTAATTTTATTCCTTAATGTTCCCCACAAGGTTATAATAAAGGAGATCAAATGGCTGGACCTCTTAACTTATGCTGACCAATAAATGATGCCTCAAGCTCTTGAACCATCTTGTAATGGACAATAGTGACAAAAAATCAGTCTTGCTAATACCTGTGACGAAGACCGACAAGGGTTTTTATATGGTTTTCTTGTCTGCCCTCTTCCTACCATATGCTTCCCCAACTATTTTAACTAACATCTAAAGAAAAATTATAGTAATCCTAACAGTCTCACTTTTTGTATGTTACAAATGCTCGCTCTCTCACAGAGCACACTCCAAGAATGTGTACTATCGTCACGTGACTGTCTTATGTCTGGATCTTTGTCATCTATTAAGTTTAATCGTGGCCTATTATATCAACTCTCCTCTGAGGCACTCAAACTTCTGCCCCTTCTACATCACCCCTTTTGACAGCTTGAAAACAGTTAGAGTGGTCTGCACCCCAAATTCCCGATTTAACAGAGTGACCTCTGAGAGGAGGGATTGAGGGACTAGGAGTTGGAGAGATTCCATGATAGGCAGAGAGATAGGGAAAGAAGCCCCAATTAGGTAATAAAAATGGTTAACTTCTAAGACAGCAAGCTGAGACAAAAACTCAATGTCTTAAAACAAAGGCTTGGTAGGTTTTTCTCCTGTAAGTAAGGTCCTTGCTGATGGACAGACTGATAAATTCAAGGCAAACCAGATGCCACAGCTGTGGGCCAATCAGTCATTCTGTCCTTGTTCAAACTGACAAACCCTAAATTGGGAGAAAGACTCTAAAAACCCTAGCCAGATCTAGTAGCATACACCTTTAATTCCAGCACTCAAGAGGGAGAGACAGACACATCGATGTTCAAGGCCACCATCGTCTATATAGTGAGTTCCAGGACAATCAGAGCTACAAAGTAAGACCCTGTCTCAAAAAAAAGCCCAGGAGAAGAGACTGGATTTTTGGGGGCTCCCAAGTGCCCCTTCCAGTTTATATAGGGCCTTTCTCTCTGTCTCCTCGCTGGGTATCTCAAATTGCTAACCAACCACTCCCTATCCTGCTGCTGGCCTGGCTTACATTGCCACTGGGCTTTCACTACACCTGCAAAGATACTGGGGAACCCTTGAAACAGAGGAGGGCTTTCCTAAACGGGACATAACTCTCATCTTTTGGCAAAATTTTGTAAAACTTGCTCCTCCACATTTGCCCTAGGGACTTTAAACCTACTTCACAGGGTCCCCTAATGTGCTCATAGGTCCCCCACTTCCTAGGTATAACTGTGTCAGTTCCCTCCAACTTTACTAATGCAACAATGTTCCAATCACCACCTTTGTACCACAAGACTATCTGAGCCGCTTCATCACAGATGGTCCTTCTGGCAATATCTGCCTATCTGGCCTTCCCATTTTCAATCTGGCTGAGTCCTCTGCTGGTTTCTAGTATTGCTGAGGATGGGGAGGAAGATTTGACTCATCTGCTCCAGGAAAATCCTTTCAAATACTCCTCTTCCACCGCGCTCTATTCAAGCTAAACCTGCTGTATCTGTCAGCTCCTGGAAACCCCTTCACCTTCCTGGTTTTTACTCAATATCAATACCTTTCACCGAGCTAATGGGCCATCAAACTCATCGCTCTTCTTGCCACTCTGGGCAAGAGTCCAATTCAGGACTCAAACTAGGAATAAAAAGAGTGGGGGTTTCTTTACATCAGTTAGCCTCTGTCTTACCAGCTCTGAGAAAGCCTTAAAAGAAATTTTAGATCAGTTTGACACCATTATGGATCAATTTGGTTCTTTGGCCAATGTCATATTCCAATATCAAAGCGAGCTAGATGTCCTGACTGCTGTCAATGAAGCAATCTGTGTCTTCCTCCAGAAACAATGCTGCTTCTACACCAACAAATCCGAGCTAGTTCAAGATGGGGGTCAAAGGCATAGGGACCATGAAGCATGATTAATAAAAACTCGGAGACAGATATTGGGGTTCAACCTCAAGATCAGAAAAGCAAAGCAGGCAGCCCTTGGCTCTTACCTAGACCTCAGTCTGAAAATGGTGATCCTGCCTCCAGGAAACCTCAGAATGCGACTAAAACAGAGAGCTGTCTCCTCCTGTTTTATAATCCTTTCTATTTCTGGGATTAAGAGTATGCACATCTACTGCCTGGTTTCAATGGCAAGCAGTGTGGTTACTGGGGTTAAATGTGTGGGCCATTTCTGCTTGGTCTATAAGGCTGGCCAGTGTGGCTATTTTCCCTTTCTGATCTTTGAGCAAGCTTTATTTATTAAAATACAAGTGAAATACCACTACAGAACCAGGCTCAGAAAATTCAACACAAAGTCTCTTCCTCTGGATGAGTTTTTGTTTCCACCTCATCCCGGTTCATCCCCTTACTGGACCCCCTACTTTAATCCTGTCTTTTCAACACTTTGCAGATGTTCTTCCCAGATCAAAGCACTGACATCACTCAGGCCACCACACAGGACAAAATAAAAATAATATTTCTTTTGGAGTCACTCCAGACCCAAAAAACTCCAAAACAATACCCCCTCCACCATCAAGAGGCCACCAGACAGAAAATGACTCTCTCTATCCTTTATATGTGAAGGGTCTGGAATAAAGAAAATCCCCTCTACAAAATTATGGCCGTAAACAGGCCCAAGGTTTCAAGAAATCTGCCCACCCCCATGAAATGGTAGCAAGCAGCAAACCCCAGCACACATTCTAGAGCTTGGAGGTTTACAAAAGTAGACAATCTGACTTATCTCCCACCCTTTCTACAAAAAGTAGCTTCTGGGTTCAGCAAAGGCAGAGACGTTCTCCCTGCTCCCTTCTCTCAACTATAAAATCAGATTCTCAGATCCCACATGGCGGGCACATTCTCCTGTTCCCAGCAGGCTCTTGGGGTGACAACCTCTTAAAATAATAAAAATTGGCTCTCACTGCTTGAGGTCAAACTGAGTCTTTAGCCTTTCTTTTCTCTCTCCTGGCTAATTTCTTACCATATCTATTGCAAATACACAACTAAAGACTTAACTTGAGTGTTGTTTATTCAAGAAAAAAACAGAATTCCTTTGTGGTACACTCAAGATATCCTAAGAAAAGTATTGTCTTCCCATTCTGCAGCAGTACTGGAAACAACACCACCACAACTGCAATAACTGTGCAAACCAATAGCTCAGAAGCCACAGAAGGGGCAAAATATGCCTGAAGGTTTTAAGTCCCAACTCTAAAAAATATTCTCTATTTCTCCAATTTGACAGATCCTGAGAGCTTCATTGTCCTGACTTGAAACTAATTCTGCCTAAAAGATACTAATGACAATGTCAAAAAGCAAACACAATTATTTTAAGTTGTATTACCAGGAAGAAGCTTAGCAAATTGGTTTAATAAGAGTGTAATCAAGATATTTGGTTGAAAAATTGGAGAATAACAGAACAGAGAATGGCTTGCTAGCAGGGTCCTTTGAAAGGCCCCAAGCTATTACTAGAAATATAGAAAGACATTTTTGCATACAAATAGATACATGCCTTGAGATGTGTGAATGCCCAAGAGAGACTTGAGAAGTCCCTGGTCATCCAAAACTAACTAACCATGCACAAGCCAAAAGAAAAGCATAAGGTAGGCAAAGGCCAAATTATAAACTGTCTGGCTGAGTGCTAAAGACATATCCCAAAACACAAATGACATGCTAAAGTCAAGGTTAATAAGTGTTTTAGTTCAAATTATTTAATGAAACTGTTATCCAAACATTAAACAGCCAGTGCACTAACCTACCACAGACTTCAGTAGGTTGGTTACAAAAAAAGAATACCCGCTTTACAGAATGATTGTAAATCTAAAACGTCAATAAACAAGCAAACAACAAGGAACATCAATGGCAAATTGTAGGGAAGAATAAATGATTTAATTTTAAGAACTGACACATTTTATTATCTTGAAATACTTTTGAAAGATTTCATTTATTTTTTTTATTTTGAGTGTATGTTTGTGTGTGCCTGCACATATGTCTATAAAACATGTGAGGTAGCTGCTGGGAATAATGCATCAAATCAGCTGGCACAGTAGTTATGGAAGTTGTGAGGTGCCATATGGGTAATGGGAGCCAAACCCAGGAAACCCAGGTCCTGTGGAAGAGTGACAAGTGCTGTGAAAAACTGAGCCACCTTCTGGAGTCATTCCTCTCCCTTCTATCATATGGGTGCCGGGGATCACACTCAGGCTGCCTATGCCATTACCTGCTAAGTCATTGCAAAGGCTCAATGTTCACTTCTTAATAAAACACCACGACACATACACAGAAAACCATAGCTCGTGTTCCAAAGCAGTATGTATTTAGTACAAATTGTCCCCTGAAATATACCATGAAACAAAGTAACAAAATGGGAGATGGCCTCAAAACAATTTTTTACACAAAACCGTGCCTATAATTCCATCACTTGAAAGGTACCAGGAGAAAAAAATAGTATTCAAGGCTAGCTTTGGCTACATAGCCAGTTCAAGGACAGCCTGGGCCACATGAGATTCAGTCTTTAAAAACACAAACAAAATAGGGCTGGAGATATGTACGGCTCAGTGGTTAAAAGTGCATACTGCTGATTTTCACTCTCCTTCCTCTCCCCCACTGCAAATTCCCTAGTCTTACCCAGCCCTGTAACAGAACTCAGCTCCCTCTCTCTAATCCCTGGGAACTGTGTAGAACCTATCCAGGATGCAGCCTTCCTCCCTCACCCCATCTTTTTGTGTCAGCCACCAATACCCAGATGTACTTTCTACCTGGGACCTCTGTCAACACAAATCTGAAAATCAGGAGGTGATTTTCTCTCCTTCCTGTCCTCCATTATAAATCCCTCAGTCACATCCCCAGCACAGTAAAAGACGCCACTCCCTGGGGATTCTGCCTAAACTCAAGGCAGATCGAGATTTCCTTCATCCTATGGACCCTCTCAGTCCCAGCACTACTTCTAGCCCAGCCACATTTCTTCCTGTTAGGCCCCAATACCAGGAAACACATTTTATATGGGACCCACAGAGACCACACCTGAAAGGGACTCAGAAGCACTCCCTACCAAGAAAGCCATAGTCACTGTTTGCCCAAGATCTGGAGAGGACAGCAGAAAAAAGGAACTTAACACCCACCCAAAGAAAACAGATATCAACGCCTAGAAACACAGTCATCGCAAACACAGACACTGAGACACCAGCACAAAGCCACAATCACTCACACCCAAGACCATGTGACTCCCTCAGAACTACAGTAGGCTCTGCAAAATGCAATATACCTGAAGCACAAGTCAAGGATTCAAAATAGCCATCGTGAATACACTCACGGACTTTAAAGAGGATGTAAATAAATCCTTTAGGAAAGTCTGTAAAAACACAAACAAATAGTGGAATGAATGATAAATACACTTGAATGTAAGAACTTAAGGCCTACCAAGCCAAAAGGAGTAAACCTAGGGTCTACCTGGTACTATCAGAGGTCCTGATTATGTCTAGCTAAAGAGGGACTACCAAGCAATGTTTCCTGAGGGCCTAGCTACAGGTGCTGTCAGAGGTCCTGAGGAAGCCTAGTTAATGAGGGGAGACCATGCAATGTCAACTGTCAGTGTATCCGAATGCCTAGGTGCTGGGAGAGTATATAAGCTTTTCTCCATTGTTAAATAAACTAGTCTGCTGTATGCCTTCTACCTGACTCCCATTGTCAGAGACGTTGACACTGTGCTTTTTCACCCCCTCCCCCGAGGAAGACATTAGCCCCCAACAACAGTTTAAGACAACAAAGTAAAAATAGAAGCATCAAAGAAAGCCCAAAGTAAGGTAAAACAGGGAATGAAAAGTTTAGGAAGGCAAACAAAAACCTCAGAGGTAAGTCCACCAACAGAATACAAGAGAGGAAACAGAGAATCTCAGTCATGGAAGACAAGATAGAAGAAATGGATACCTCAGTCAAAGAAAATATTAAATCTAAACAAATCCAAGCACAAAATATTCAGGAAATCTAGGACACTATGAAAAGACAAAATCTACAAATAATGGAAACATACATGAGAGCCGGACAGTGGTGGTGCATGCCTTTAATCACAGCACTTGGGAGGCAGAGGCAGGCAGATCTCTGTGAGTTCAAGGCCACTCTGGTCTACACAAGCTAGGTCCATGACAGTAAGGAATATAACACAGAGAAACCCTTTCCCTAAAAAACAAAAAAGTACTAAAGAGATTAGGGGTAAAAATGACATACCTAAATATAATAAAGGCAATATACAGCAAAGCTATAGCCAACATCAAATTAAATGGAGAGAAATTCAAAACAATTCCACTAAAATCAGGAACAAGACAAGGTTATCCACTTTCTCCATACCTATTGAACATAGTACTTGAAGTCTAACTAGAGCAAAGAGATAACTGAAGGAAGTCAAGGAGATACAAATAGGAAGAAGTCAAAGTATCTTTATTTAAAGATGATAAGATATATAAATGACTCTAGGAATTCCATCAGGAAACTGATAACAGCTGGAAAACACTTTCAGCAAAGTAGAATAGAAAAATCAGTACCTGTCTGATTTTTGACAAGTTGTCAAAGGAAGAAATTTGGAAAATAAGACCTTTCATAATAGCCTCAAAAATATTATTGGGGGGCTGGAGAGATGGCTCAGTGGTTAAGAGCATTGCCTGCTCTTCCA
>LOJH01027893.1:935-18857 GCA_001685095.1 Ellobius talpinus
CTTCTGGCCTGCAGGCATACACAGACAGAATATTGTATACATAATAAATAAATACATTTTTTTAAAAAAATTATGTTACGCTAAAACAGCCAAACCTAAGACTGCACATTGCAGGATCATACATAATTCTAGGAAAGATAAAACTCTAGTGATTGCATAAGCCTGGACGACTGTGGGAAGCAGAACGAGGAAAACATCAGGGTAAGCAGAACCTTCACTATGCTAGTAGGTTATATATATATATATATACACATATATATGTATGTGTATGTATATATATAACCTACTAGCATATATGTATATATATAGCTTAAAACATTTACCAAAATCAACTAACCCTACTTTTTGAATTAGTTTTACTGTATAAAAATATTACTTCAAATTTGAAAGATCACTGAAAATTAGTTTCAGGGCAGTAAAGATAACAAGGTTCCAAATGTGTCACTGAGAGTAAACGTCCCATTCAAAGTAAGAACTGTTCTGTTAAGGGTCACACAGTAAATATTTAGGTCTTACAAGCCACATGCAAGTTCTGCTGCATACACAGTCCCTCCTTTTAATTTGAAGGTATTAAAAAAGCAGTCTGTGGGCAAGACTTAGTGACAGAGCACATTTTGCTGACCTGATAGAAATGTGAAACTTTTCCCAGACTTAAAGCAACCATTGCTCCAGGGGTCCCTGGAATAGCAAAGGTGTCACTGAATAAACAAAGCAAGAAACCTCTATCAGCATGAAAGTCAGCCCTCACAGCAATATACTGTTAATAAAGTTAAAATTTAAATAGTAAGGCTGAACATTTCTTACCATTTCTTTTTTAAGTCTAACATTTGTCACCCTACATCTGGGGAGATTAAGATGAGAGGAGAAAGCTTAAATAAATGGCTGTTTATTTTCTCTTAAGGGAATGAAAGAAAAGAAAATGGAAAAATCAGATGACAAGTTTTACCTGAGGAAAATAAAGCAGCCTGGGTTTCCTAAATGTAATACAAAAGTGAAAGAATGACTTTTGAAAGCTACTCCTATCTAAATACATACCTAGTGTGTGCCTTGATTATCTAAATTTAGGTGTAATTGTTATTAATCATACCATAGGGCATAAAAACCTAGGAACTAAAAGCAAGTGTATATACACAAGGCTTGTTTTTTTTTTTAGTAATTATGTTAGAAAAGCCTTCCAGGTCATGATTCTAAAGCTACATCCCTGCCTGTTACCCATGGCTTTCTGACATTTTAAGCAATGAGTTAAAAAGAGCTGACAAGATGCAATTCATTGATTTAAATGCCAATCTCCCTCATCTTATTATTTTAAATGCCAGCAAGTCCTAGATAAAATGGCTCCATCGCTTTAAATGTTCATTTACTTTAAGGTCAATTATATAAGAGAATATTCTTTATATAAACAAAGTATAAATCGTGCTTAATACAATTTTTGCTATATATAAATGCTGTCTTCAGTTTGGCTAAGCGTAATACCAAGTTAATGAGTAGAAATAAAACTAAATTTAAAGGCTGAAAGACACTGAAGCATTTTTAATTTGGGAGGGACTGTTAATACATCTGAAAAGTGAGTGTGTGAAGACCTGAAACACAAGGGAAGTAATGGTTCAACACTAATGAATCTACAAGAATTAGGATTTCAAAGAGGTAGAGACATTAACGTAGACATTTTTTAAAAATAAGACTTTGAAAACTCAATGATCTGATAAAATCCCTAGGAATATCTGTAAAGAGTAGTAAGAAAGCCAGGAGGTGATAGAGCACATCTTTAATCCCAGCAGGCAGAGACAGGAGGATTTCAGTGAGTTCAAGGACAGCCTGGTCTAAAGTTACACAGGGAAACTCTTATCTCGAAGGAAAAACCAAACAAACAAAACAAAAAACAACTTAAAAGAAAAAAATAAAAAATGGGAGGCAGAGGCAGGTGAATCTCTGTGAGTTAGAGGCCAGCCTGGTCTATAAAGTGAGTTCCAGGACAACCAGGATTGTTACATAGAGAAACTCTGTCATGAAAAGTCTCAAGTCTGTTGCCATTAGTATTAAAATAAGAGACCTTCAGCCAGCTGCCCCACTGCTCAAGGGTTTCTCATATGAATACTAGATCCATGACTGAGTATCATCCAGTACCTTTAACTCCCACTGGCTGGTACTTTTGTGCAAGAGTATAATGTACAGCTGCTGATTTTACTATTGAAAGTAAGTAAATCCTTTTTATAAAACAGACAACTATTTAGTATTAAGATGTTGATACTACTCCAAACAATCTGTTTAATACAATCCCTATCAAACTGGTTAACAATTAAAGCACTCCCGCCCCCTGCCTCACACACATTTAATAATGCAGACCTGCAACCTCATAAGGTGAAAGAAAATGGCAACCATTCTGTAGGCATCTGAAAGAAAATGAATTATCCTCTAGCCACCTGTCTTTTGCAACTTCCTAAAGGAACTCTACAGAAACTGTTTTAATGTAGTATTCAAAATGTACAGAAACTAACCATTTGCTGTGGATAGTTTTCTTACACATCACAAGCACAAGCAATTAAAAAGTGTTAAAGATAAATGTAAGTCACCCTCACAATAATAAGGATAATAAGGATTTCTTCTTTTTAAAAAGATTTATTTATTATGTATACTATGTCCTGACTGTGTGTAAGCCTAAACACCAGAAGAAGGCATCAGATTAAAAATGGTTGTGAGCCACCATGTGGTTGCTGGGAATTGAACTCAGAACCTCTGGAAGAGCAGCCAGTATTTTTAACCTCTGAACCATCTCTCCAGCCCAAGGATTTCTACTTATTGGAAATCCAAAACTGATACTATTTCCAATTTTTATTCAACAGTCCAATACATGAGAAGGCTTTCTGAAATTTTTATCCCCTCTCCTCTTTTGACTATGGCTGTCCGTAGATGTCCATCATTTTAAGTGCAAGGACATAAAAACCATCCATTTAGGATAATAGCATTATAAAGTCTAAGCAATATGAACTCCTATAAAGCACTATATCTGTACATGAGACAGCACTAGCTTTATATCTTGCAATACCTATTTCTTTCCTTCTTCCTTCCTTTCTTTTCTTTTTGTTTTTTTGAGACAAAGTTTCTCTATTTAATAGCCCTAGCTGTCCTGAACTTGCTTTGTAGACCAGGATGACCTCCAACTCAGAAAGTTCCACCTGCCTCTGCCTCCCAAGTGCTGGGATTAAAAGCATGTGGCACCACCACCCAGCAATATAACTATTTCTTAATTCTCTTACTACTGTATTGTACTGAATACAATAGACAGACAGATGATAGATGGATGGATAGATGATGGATTTGATAGATGTATGGATGGACAGATGGACAGACAGTGTGAGTGAGTGGGGGGCTCAAGGAAGAGGAAACTTTTTTAGAGAATCACAGAACTTTAAAATCAATAAAATCTTAGAACCTTAATGTCTATTCAAATTGCCTCACTTTTTATGTTAACAAAATGTAATGTTAACAAGAGTAATTTCCTATTTAATATGAAGACTTTAGTAATGTTTCTTGCTTCAAAATACAATGTTGAATGAAGCCATTTTACCAAGATTTTTTTCATGAAACTACCTTTCTTGTTGTTGGTATGCTAGGACATTCTGAATAGTAATCCAAATGAGGAAGTTCTATGAAGAAGTTAGAGGCCGGGGCTGGAAAGATGGCTCAGAGGTTAAGAGCACAAGCTGCTGTTCCAGAGGTCCTGAGATCAATTCCCAGCAACCACATTGTGGCTCACAACCATCTGTAATGAGATCTGATGTCCTCTTCTGGTGGGCAGGTGTACATGCAGATAAAACATTGTATAAATAATAAATAAATCTAAAAAAATTTAAAAAAAGTTAGAGGCCAAGAGTCTTAATGCTTAACTAAAGGCATTCTTGCCATGTTGAATCCCTAACAAGTGTGACTCCGAGAGTTACACCAAGTGTGTCCTAATCTCCACAACGGTTTGTAGCTAATTTCTTGTTGAGTTTCTTACCATCTTACCATTATTCAGCCATACTCTCTTTCTGTTTTTTCCCCCACTTTTAATTATATGTATATATGTGTCTGTCTATAGGTGTATGCACATGGGGAAGGGGCTATGCCAGTGGAGTCCAGAAAAGAACATTGGGTTCCCTGGAGCTGGAGTTTCAGGTAGTTGTGAGCAGTCTGACAGGAGAGCTGGAAGCGAACTTGGGTCTCCTCTGCAAGAACAGTATAAAAATCTTATTCACTGAGGCATGTCTCTAGCATCCTAAGCTCTGTTTTAGTTTCTTCCTCTCCAGCTTCTTCTAAGAATATAAATAGTGCTCAAGGTTCCATCCTACTCCAAAAAATCTTGTCTTAAACCCTTTGTTTATTCATTCTCTGCTTCTGTTTTCCTTATCATTCTACTTGAAAAATAAGTACTATGTATTCACTGCTTAACATACACAATCACCTAGTTTCTCACTGATGCTGTCAGACTTAGAGTCTTACAGTCTCATTATCGGTGATCTTGACATGCCATTCTCTCATGAGTATATTCTGGGGGCATTCATTCACCTCATTTAAGGTCCATTCTACTCTTGACAAATGGCCCAGGTGTCTATGTAAGTACAATAAAGATGACAACAGACCCTGTACTTTGTTACATGTGGACCTGAAATATACTGGATGCGAAGCAGGCAACTCTTTTACTCTGCTGTTCTTTCCAATTTGATTTTTTTTACTTCCTAAAATGAAGGTCCTCTGTAAGTCTCAAAGATTTATCTCCCGTAATATATCATTTGCTTCAAAATTCTCCCAAGTTTTCATCATGTATACTGTATTCCAATTTCATTTATGAAACTCTATTTGGACTGAACATTTTCAATTCTATGCTTATTTTCACTATAAACTGCTTTCCAAGTAACTTCATTTGGCTGCTTCACCTTTCTTCCCTTCCTCAAAGCCACCTGTGCTTGGAAGCTGATTCCTTCTACTTTTTCTTTTACATCCACTAAACATTTACATAATACATCTATAATCACCAAGTACCAGTAATACTTTAGACCAGATTTCCTAAATGAATCCCTATGAATATTCAAATTAAAAAGTCTAGTTCAGGCTCATTATCTGGGTTACTGCTAGATCCTACGATTTTCTCATTATGAGTATCTCTCTACTGCACACTAAAAATAACTACTTACATCAACTACTTTAGTACAGATTTTCTTTTGAGGTACAAATTAGGTTCTACTTCCTAGATAAAGCAACTCCACTAACATCTATTATTTTTATTATTTATATTCTCTTGTATTATCAATTAGCTCTAAAAATACTTATATGAGATTGGGGAATTTGTCCTTAATGCTTCCTACCTGGGGTTCTAGATATTATGGCACCATCATGCCCATTTTATGCTTTAAAAAAATCTTTTAAAGGCTAAATGCCAGGCATGGTGGCACTCAGGCTACTGAGGCAGGAGTGAGATGTGGAATGCCCCTTTGCATGCTGTGAATGTTTTATTATTATTGGTTAATAAAAAAGCTGCTTTGAACTATGGCAGGGCAGAATATATCTAGGCAGGAAAGCCAAACAGAATACAAAGAGAAAGAAGGCAGAGAGTCAAGGAGATGCTAGCAGCCTAAGGGGAAGAAAGATGTGAGGTAACAAGCCACAAGCTTCATGATAAGATATAGATTAATAGAAATGGGTCAATATAAGTTTTAAGAGCTAGCTAATAATAAGTCATAATATTAAGCCTCAGAGTGGTTATTTGGGAACTGGCAGGCAAGAGAGAAATCACCTGGTACACGGGAGGATTAGCAGTATAAGACCAACATGGTCTATGAGTAAATCTATCTCAAAACAACAACAACAAAACAATACCCCTTCCTGCCTAAAAAAAAATTTAAGAAGCAGATGAGTAAGTAATGAGGATTACAAATATGTTCTTGGCAGATGGATACATCCAAAATACACATTAATATAATTTTTCAAATTTATGAAATCTCTTGCTTCTTTTTTAGTAAATACACAGAATACTTACTTTTGCCAATAAACAAAAAAGGAAAAGATGTAAGCAAGTCAAGAATTCAGGGATTCACTGGCTCCCAGCATAGCTAAAACTGGCCATTTCAAACAGCACTGAACTATTTTACACTCATTTTCCTCTTCCCAAGTAAGTCATCCCAAGTCCTGCTGAATTCTTCCTCTCACGTTCAGCGTTTCCATTGCTATTTTTGTTAACAAACTGGATTAATGCCAAAAACAAACGTGAAATCTCAACTATGTGGCTTGCCTGTAACAGTCTCTGACCCCTCCGTTCCATTTTCTTATTTGTAAAATTAGAATATCTTTAAACCAACTTCACAGGATTGTTTTGAGGATTAAACCATAACATACAAAAAAGTATTGGCAGAGAGGTTACTCAAAAGATGGCTATTGTTACCTATAAATTATATTCCCTAATCTCTGTGGTATTTTATTAAAGTAGTTTCTCTTATTGGTTGCTTTACTTTCCATAGTTTAAGCTACCCACATCAACTATTAAATGCAAAATCCCAGTAATAATTCACAAGTTTTGGTATGTGCTATTACAGGTAGTGAGGTGAAATCTCAAGCTGCCGCACTCTGGTCTGGTGCATGCATGCCATACACAACAGTCATATGTCAGTCACCAAATGAAATGCCATGCTATCATAGTGCTGTTTATAGTTAAAAAGACTGTATCTTACTAAATAATGCCCAAAACACTAATGTAGTGAAGCTGGAAATTCCAATATGGCATAAATACTTCATATGAGTGAAAGGTTCTTAATATTTTAAGGGCTAAAAAAAATCATATGCTGAGCTGGATAGATGACTCAGAGATAAAATATGTATTACTCTTCCCAGAAGTACCAGAATTCAATTTTTTGCACCCATATCAAAATTCCATCGTAGGGATCCAACACCTCTGGTATCCACTGGCACAAGCCCCTGCTTCCAACATACACATATACACATGATTAAAAAATAAAAATATTTTAAAACTTGTATGCTGAGGCTGCTAAGAAACTAATACTAGGGGCTGAAGAGCTGGCTCAGCAGTTAAGAGCACTTGTTCTTGCAGAGAATCCAAGTTCAAGTCCCAATATCCACATAGCAGCTCACAACCATCTGTAATTTCACTTCCAGACCTAATGCCCTCTTTTGACCTTAGCAGGCACCAGGCATGAATATGATGCAGACATACATGCAAGCAAAACACTGATACACGTTAAAGTGAAATAAATAAATCTTAAAAGAAAGTAACAATTGAGGGATAGGCTCAATCTGTGAAAATGTGAAGGAAAGCAAAATTTGTGCTAGTTTTGACAAAGTTTTAGCCATGATACATCAAAGCGCTTAGTTAAGGCAGAAAAGGCACTAAATTGATGAGTGGAAGCATAAACAGGAAACATTCTGAGTGTTACAACTTTAGTCATTGTTGTTTGCTTCGTACTGTGCCTATAAGCTCTTAGACACAGGAAAAGGCAGTATGTATACAAGACTCAATACTAGCAATAACTTTAGGTTGTAGAAATACATTCTCTCAGAAAGAATGACCGCTGTAAACAATAGGTGATTATCAGTTCCATTTCCCAAAGATAGCTAGCTATTTTTTAATTTTCACCTACATACGAGTAAATATTAAAGTTGTATTTACATTATTCATTCTAACAGCTTCATTAGTCACTAAAATTCCAATTATCTTAAAAAATACATAACATCAACCTCTTTCTCAGACAGGCTATTACTTCTGTTTTTCCAGACGTACTCTCTAGATTATCTCATCATTAACCTCAAACTCAAGAATCCAGTAACATGTACAACATTGTTAGATACTATCATATTTTCTTGATATTTCCATTGTTTTCTATTTTTACATAGGTAAGCTACAAAGCAATAGGTTTATTTCTAAACTCTAATCTTTCTCAGGTAAGATGTTATAAATGTCTGCAAGAGTCTCAGGACATATAATACATTTAATATAATATAACAAAGGCTATTTATAAATTTTATATTTTTATATTATATTATAAATTTTATATTAGGCTTCTTCACTTCCTATTTTCCAGTACTGGATGGCTCTCTTGAAAAAAAAATTATAATAAATCACAGAGATTGTGTGGTGTCAAATGAAGAAAACAGACTCTTAGAACCAACTGAGCTGTCAAACAGAAACACCCTTTCTTCATTTGGGGAGATGACTCAGTAAGTCCAGATCCCTAGAACCCATGAAAAGGTCATGCACAACGAGTGCACACCTGGAACAGCTGCAGGGAGCTAGGTGAACAAAGGATACAGATGGGTGCCAAGGGTTCACTAGCCAGACAGTCTGAATGTCAGCAGGGACATCCAGGTTCAGTGAGACCTTGTTTCAAATGATAAAGTGAAGAACAATAGAGGAAGATATCCAAAGCCAACCCTCTGGCTTCTATATGTGTGCGCATACAGATGAGCAAACCTGAACACATATGTGCACATACCCCCTCCCCACAAAAAATATTTTAAGTTAAAATTCAATCATATTACAGTAATATAGTGTACCCATTACTTGGCCGAGAATAGATTTCTTCCCAATTCTAATCTGAAAAGAAAACAACTGGTTTTCCTTTTCTACCACAATTCCTCATTAAATGCTTTGCTCAATAGTATCCAAGATATACACATAAATGCAAACACACAGAATTTGAACATCATAACATAACTCCATCTATAGCTTACTCTTAACAATGTTGCTTTATTCTCTACTCATTCAAATACAGTAAATTTCAAAAACAAACTTTGTTTTTAATTTAACAAAAATAGACTACCATGTATAGTAGCAGCAACACTTTTTCATGGGGAAAACGAGAAAAAGATGCCCTAATATATCTAAGAAGCTCTTAAACTGCTCAAACAATGGCATTCACATTTCAACAATAAGCAGTAAAACAGCAACATAACTGTTACAAAGAAGATGTAAGTATGGCCATTTTCAGCAATTGGAAATAAAGGAACAAATACGCAAAACTTTCGGAAAAGGCAGAACAAAATAAGGCCTAACACCAACTAAAAAATAATTGGTATAAATTACATAGATTACAACACTATGAAAGGTGAAATGACAAAAGGAGCATGTGTATGCCATTCATAGGACAGCAGAGGCATAAGAAAAAAGCAAGAGATTTTCAAGCTACAAAGAGGTATTTAAGAAAATGTCCAGAAATAATGCTAAGAGTATGGACTACAGTGATGACCATAGAGATGAAAAAAGAACAAAATTCAACAGGAGTAACTGACAGAAGTTTGCCAATGAAGTAAAGTTAGTACATAAAAGAAAGAATAAATCATAATGCTTCCTAGGCTTTGTAGCAGGAAACTGTTGGGAACAGGATACCATGAAAGCAAGGGAAGGTGGTAAACCAACCACTGAGTTTTCAGTAACTGAAATCTTTCCAGCACAAAATTATGCTTTTTTTGTCAAGGCAGTAAAACAGAAACCCAAAGGTTGAACATGGCCAGAAACATTTACAAAGAAACATTTAAAAATATAAACTTACTAAGTCTTAAGTCTACATTAATTGGTAACTACTATCGTTTTGTATCACGAAAGACTTCTATTTCTTAAATTACCATAAACTTATATTTAAGATAAACATAACAGCTTGAGACCCAGTCAATTATTCTGCCTAAATATACATAAGAATGTATGTCGGGATGTAAGATTTTTTAATAGGCTCATCAACATACTGGAAATAGTTTAAACTGAAAAGACAGTTACTATCAACTCTTGTATATAAACAGGAAATCAAATTTTCCTTTTCCTGAAAATGATTTAATTTTTTTAAAAAGGAAACTAAGATACCATACTAGACAGTTTCCCAAATTTCTTGGTTACCTTTACTTTATCTCTTCTCAAGCAACAGAACAAACAATTCTCATCAAAAGCCCAATCAGAAATGCTTTCAGGTTCACACTCTGCAAAAGTAAGGAAAACAAGTTTTAATAGTCATAAAAAAAATTTTCAGAAAATAAACTATAGCTAACTTCAAAATATGATGTAGTGTAAGAAAACCCTCATTAAATTCTATGGGTTTTTCCCCCAAAACAGGGTTTCTCTGTTTAACAGTCCTGGCACTAGGCTAGCCTCAAAGTCTGCCTCTGCCTCCTGAGTGCTGGGATTAAAGGTGTGTGCCACCACTGCCCGAATAAATTCTTGTGTTTTAATCAAACTCAGGGTCCCACACATGCAAATATTTGTACTCTACCCCCAGTCATAGCCTGAAATTCTTTCCACTATGCCCCTCAACCACTTCTGTCTTAAAAATTCTTCACTAGCTGCTCATTAGTTAATTATGCTACCTACACATACTAACCGTATAGAACAAGCATGCTAACACAAATGCAGTTTAACCCTTACAAAACTGAGTATGAGACCTAAATCACCAGTGTTAACCACAAAGATTGTGAAATACCACAAGTATTTTTAATACCTTTAAATAAACTGAGATCTTTTAATAATGCAGATCCAAACAGCCCTTCAAGAATACTTTCAAATCCTGGAAGAATAAAATAAAATAAAATCCATTATCACAATATTCACTGAAAAATATTGCTTTCTTGTGTTTCTCAAGAATCACTGGTTAATACTGAAGAGATTCTCAGGAAAGAGTCACACACAAATCTAAAAAGGGGTGTTTGCATTTTTTTAATGATTAACACAGCAAAAATTCAAAGGACATTCAAGAGAGAGAGAAATAAAACCCAGAAACTAGAAATAACCAATGATGGAATGGAAATTCACAATTCTCTAATTGTTCTACAAAACTTTACAGGAATTAGCATTTGAAAAAGTGCCTTCCCAAAGAAGTGTCATGCTTCAGAATTCCATAAACTTTCTAGAATAATCTAAATAGTCCTCTTTTTTTTTCTACGTAACAGTTGATGCATAAATTTCTCTTAGACCTGGAGAGATGGCTCAGAGGTTAAGAGCACTGGCTGCTCTTCCAGAGGTCCTGNCACCCTCCTCTGGCATGCGGGCATACATGGAGGCAGAATGTTGTATACATAATTAATTTCTCTTAGGTCAGTAATTTTCTAAGGAAAATTCTCAAGAACAGTTTCCCCACCTCTCACTATATTTTAAAAGGAAAGCCCTGTATTATTCCATAATGTAATATTAACTACTTGATCGGTTCCTTTATAAATGTAAAACCTAGGTACATAAACAGAAAAAAGAGAAAATTCACACAGCTGTACAAAACATTTAAAACCATGTGTGTCCTCCCACCAGTGTGAAAGAAGAAAAGCAGGTTTTCTAACTGACTACATCAAATACTACCATGTAGTTAATGAAAGTTAACTTAAATATCTTGCTGTTGTGGGTTGTTAAGAAAGAAAGAGAAAACCCTGAGAAAGTGCAATCTGCAGTGGCTCCCCCAACCAACCCCAGGAAGAAAAAAAAAAAGAGCCAAGGACCTCACTATAAAGTTCAAATACTTATTACGAAAGATCTGAGACTCTGTATGCACTTTAACTGTGACCTTTACAAGGAATGTCATGCACATTTGTTACACATTATTATTTTTCAAATATGTAGATACCAACGAATTTAGAAAGCAAAAGAGGAAAGAAAAGATAGATGGCCTTTAAGAGGCTAGAAAGATGGCTCAGATTCTCTTCCAGAGGACCAGGGTTTGATTCCCAGCATCTGTATGCAGCTCTTAACTGTCCCTTAGTAACACCAGTCCCAGGGGCCCAATACCCTTTTTGGTCTACAAAGGCACTGTATGCACATGGTACACAGACACATAGGCAGGTACAATACCCCGATACATGTACAATTAAAATTAAAAGAAAAAAGGTAGTCTTCAAAAACAGCACTATCTTGTTTAACTGGCCAAAAAAATAATAAAAAAATTTGTAATTTAAGAAATATTTTGTCCTACTTCCTATAAAGCTGTAATTTTCAACACAATAGCTGTGAAAGTTTATTTTTAGATTGTTTTAAACTGTAACTTTTTCATTTTTTGTTAGAAAGCCAATTGTCCACTTTATTTCTTGACATCAAATTATTCAAATAGCAAAATTAAATTACTCATTAATCAAATAGCAACTTGTTTCCCTAATTAATTCCCTAATATAATTAATTACTGTATCCTTTTGCTCTTCCAAACATTTGAAAAGAAGAAAGTATTTGGGTTAGGGACAATAATGAGGATTAAAAGCTATCTATCATAGCTCCTGGAGACTATACTCTCAACAGCTAATCCCTGCTCCTTTAAGTAACTCTCAAAAACAGTCTCCAACTCTTAAGACCTCTTATTTTCCAGAAAGAAACTTTTATTTTTATAAATAGGAGTGAAAACATTTTGAGTATCTTAGAATTAAATATCTAAAAATCTAGCTGACAAAGATGATTATTGGTAGTTCTTACATGAAAGAATAACCTAACATTTTTCACCTGGGTTTATATAAAATTATAAGAAATGTCAAACTTCCAGAGTAAGCAAATTTTATTTATTTATTTTTGAGACAGGGTTTATATATATAGCCCAGGATGATATCCAACTCTAATACCTCAGTTTCCAGAGTGTTATGGTTACAAGTACCACTATGTTGTGCTGTGCTCTAAGTCTCAATTTCTGAAAAGGAAAATGTAAATACAGCAAGAAATACTAGCAAAGTAGAAAAAGAGGTAACAGCTTGAGATGATAATTTAAAATTTACAAAGAACAGAACCTGAAATAGGTCAACTGACGAATCTCATTAACACATAATCACTACCAAAAAAAATTACAGATAAAGGGGGGGACACTCACTCGATATGATGTATGCCTATAATCCAGCATTCAAGAGGTTAAGTGAGAAGGAATGCCACAAGTTCAGAGCTACTCTACATATTAAGCTCCACACCCAGCCTGGGCTACCGATTTAAGTTCTATATTAGGGGAAGGGAGTAAGAACACTTACTTTCTAGTAAGCAAGCAGTCAACAGCACAATAACAACAAATTTAGCCATAAAAGAACTATTTAGTTGCAACTAATTTTGTTCTAAATAATAACCATATACAAGTCATTTCTCTTCTGTTCACACTTGCCTCAATACACTAACTTTACACTTAGACACGGTATTCTATAGATCCACATTCTGCTGTCCTCTGTTCACTGAATGTTAACACTACTCAGTTTTGCTAATAATAAATATTGAATTTAGCAGTTGCATAGCAACATTGAATTATCCAACCTGCTATGCTTGACATTAACAAAAGGCAAATAAGAACAAAGACACTCAAAAATTCATACCAAGATTTCATAGAAAAGTCATGAAGAACGATTAACAAAGTGCTATAAAGAATAAATACTGAACCAGCACTTGGAAAGCACAGGTAGGTGGATCTCTGAGTTTGAGGCCAGCCTGGTTCCAAGACAGGCACCAAAGCTACACAGAGAAACACTGTCTCGAAAAACAACAACAAAAAAGAACTGGGCTCCCAGGCATATTGGTGGCTGATCTTGGTTGATCCGTGAGAGAGAGGGAGAGAGGGAGAGAGGGAGAGAGGGAGAGAGGGAGAGAGAGAGTTGATAAGCTGTCTCACACCTAAGGCTGGAATATAATGGCTGCTTCTTTGCATGATGAAAAGTCCCTAGTGTCCATCAACTCTAGGCTCCAGTTTGTTAGGAAAACTGGAAAGTATGTGCTACGATAGGCTATCCTCACCAACAATTGTCCAGCTTTGAGGAAATCTGAAATAATATGCCATATTGGCTAAAACTGGTGTCTATCACTACAGTGGCAATAACATTGAAATGGGCACAGTACATGCAAAATACTACAGAGTATGCACATTGGCTACTATTGACGCACGTGATTCTGATATTATTAGAAGCATGCCAGAACAGACTGATGAAGAGGAAACCAGGATAGTTTCCCTTTAATAAAACTTTGCCAAAACTCTTAAAAAAATACTGTTTGCTGCAACCATGCACAGTGTCCAAGTGCACAGGCCTCAGAATTGCTTGAACCATGGAACCACTGGCAAAGAGGGTCTTTATAGGAGTTTTAGCAGTTCAACTTGAGGGTGTTTTGGGAGCTTATTTTTTGTTTAAAAAGATGAACTTGAGCTAAGATTTCAGGCAAACAATGAGGAAGGAAGACATTCCCATTATTTTGAAAGTTTACTGGAGATTCACTGAACAGTCTGCAATGTATGGTGGGAGACTAAACCAGAATAATAAGAAAATCACTATAGAGGTTTCTCAACCAACAAAAAATGTAACTACTGTATGACTCAAAGGTGCTCAAGTGTCCATGTTTATTGTGGTCCTATTCACAATGACGAGAAAATGGAATCAGTGTAGATATCCATTCACCAATAAACGAATAATAAAAATGTGCCACATGAAAACTTATTTACTTGCAAAGAAAGATCAAATTGTGAAACTTGCAGATGGATCTGCAAATTAAGTGAAGTAGCCCGGATTTAGAAAGGCAAATAATACATGTTTTCTCTCATACACAGATCCTAGTTAACGTGTGTGTATGTGTTAGTATAGGTCATGAATCTAGAGAAGGGACCAAAGAGTGGAAGAGGTAGTGAGGAAGAAAAGAGGTCAAGAGGACACATACACCATGAAAGCAGAAAGGGGACAACTGGAGGTGGGGGAGATACATAGGAAAGAACAATGGGAGAGGATAAACAAAAACAGATTATTGTAAAAATGCCACAATGAAGCCTATTGTTTTGTATGCTAATTTAGAAGTTTTAAAAACAGTGCTGGGGAGATGGCTCAGGAGCACTGGCTACTCTCCCAGAGGGCCTAGTTCTGATTCCCAGCACCCATGACAAACATCTGTAACTTCAGTCTAAGGGATCCAACACTGTCTTTTTGCCTCTCCAGGCATGAAGATTTGAAAGGATAGTTAATAGAACAGAAAGGGCAACTGACATCTGCTAGAGAAAGATGATTTTCTTTCCCAGATCAACCTAGTTTCCCAAATCTATAGACCAAAACCAGAAAAGGGTTTTTTTTGAAAACTCAAAAACAAGAGAACTGCTTTTTATACAATTTATTACTATACATTTTATACAATCCTGTGATTACAATAAACCTAAAAAACAAAGCAGGAATAACAAAACCCAATTTTAAAAAGAAAACAGTGTTAATAATATCAAGAGAAAGGACTGCTAGAACATTTAAAATGTCATTTTATATAATTATATTTGTGTGTTTAACATGTAGAGCCATAATGAGATTCCTATGTACTGAGTGACCAAAATATCGAAGATACACAATAGCTAGGAGAGAGAAATGTAGGTGTTCAAGAGCAGTTGAGTCAGATGCTCTAATACATGTGTTGTATGTATCTGTCTTCATGATTATGTTTCAGTAAAGAAGCCATTTAAATGTAAATCTGAAGCTGATTAAGGGTGAGTCAATTACACCCACTGACAATCTGTGGGTCTCAATCCCTTAGAGGACTTCAGTCATTTAAGGTCAAGAAAGCCCTATGAATGCCATCCTCCCCTGCTCCCTCTATGTGAGTGAGAAGGAGGGAGGGAGGGAGGAAAGAAGGGGGGAGAGAGAGTGAGAGGTGTAGTAATTTTTCTTAAATATATCGAAAGTATAAATTACAAGACAGCAGGTAAGCACAAGATAAAGAGCAGTCCTCATGTTCCTTGGGGAGTCAGTCATGGAGTTTACTAAAACAGAACTACAAGTTGAATTATTTCCTTCATTTTAATGGAAATGGGAATCTTTGAGATTGAAAACAGAGACAAAATTAAACTTTTGCAATATTAAAGAAGATTCATTTTCTAGTCCTAGTATGACTGGTAGGAGCTTTATACTGTAAGGGGCTTCATTTATTTCAGTATGACTCTATGGTATTTCAAAACTATTCATATACTCAGCTCCATATTATTCATAGGGTACTTAATAAAAAATAAATCATTAGATTATATAGTTTAAATATTTGTAAATTATTTAAGATAGAATCTGAAAGTATTTGACAAAGAAAGCAGGGAGTTTGCATTTTGTATTCCTTCTTTGTCTCCTGCAATTTAAAAGACAACTAAATAAAATGGTAATTATGCATCTGCATGATAAATATAATATATTTTGGGGTGAGAGACTACATAGGATGAAAGCATTTTACAAAGTCTTATTAATTCAAAAATAGTTACAAATTAAGTTAATTATAGTGCTCAAAGAAAACACTAAGAATGCAACTAGAAATGTACAGAGATATGAGATGAGAAAGGGTGAGGTATAGTTCAGTGGTAAAGCACTTGCCTAAAGAGAGGATAAGTTAAAGAACATCTAAACTCTCCAATTAAAAGGCATATGTTGGCAGAATGGATTTGGGTGAGTTTGTTTTGTGAGACAGGGTTTCTCTGTGCAGCCCTGGCTGACCCTGAACTCACAAGATTCACCTGCTTCTGCCTCCTAAGCACCACCACCTACAACTATGATGCAATCACATAACATCCGTTAAAGGGACTTAGCTTTTGAACCAAAAACGGGTGTTGAAGTATTATTATTTAAATAAAATTTAAAAACTAATAATTTTTAAAAATTGTAAACAGTAACCAAAAAGAGAAGTGAACTGGCTCTATCTTATGTCCCTTTTTCTGCAAGGAATTCATTCCAACATTTTCAATAGATCCTTGAAACTATGAACAGTACTGACTCCCTCATGTCATGCTTTTTCCTATATACAAGCTTTATAACTAAGTTTTGTTTATTAAGTAGACACAGTAATAAATTAGTAACTAATCAGGACAATTACAGCAAAATACTATATAAAGTTACACAAATAATTCTAGTCCAATTCTTTCTGACCCTGCCATTATTCTTTAATTGCATTCAATGGTTTCGTGCCACTTGCTCAGAGTTGCCAAATTCTTTGTGCAGACTCGATGCTTTCTGAAACCCATTTTTAAAAAAAAATCATTCCTTCTACTAATAAATTTAATGCTTTTCAGTATCAACCAAGCATTTGTATCATGTACTAAGGCTGCAATTTGCAGTTTGAGGTTCAGAGAGCAAAACTAGCATTGATGCCCTTTACATTTCACAGATAGGTTTGTTTTTACTACTGATCTTAGGAAACTGGTTTGTTTTTTTTTTTTTAACTACATTGTCACTCAAAGGAAGTACTTTAATTGCTTCTGTTTGCCAGTATTGCTGCATTTGAGCTTTGGGTCATTACTGAATAAAATAAAGGCTAATTGAATATAACACCTGTAACACCATGACCATTCATTTGATAATTCAGGTGGCTACCAAGAACTAATAGGCAAGTGGTTTATATAGTGTGGATATGCTAGACTAAGGTGGGATGGTATAAGACTAAATGACACTACTCAGAATACACACAATTTAAAACTTAATTTCTAGAACTTTATATTTATTTTTAGACTATGGTTTACAGCAGCAGCTAGAATCTTTGGAAACCACACTCCACCAAGAAGCCTTTATGCTGAGATTCTATCCAACCAGGTCACAGGATTAAGAAACATGCATTCGGAAAGTGATAGGTCACAAAGGCAGAGGCTCATAAATAAAAAGAGGCCCAAGAGAGATCCCGTACTTATTTTGCCACATGAACACATAGCAGAAAGGTAGCCATCCATGAATCAGAAAGTAGGCCCCCACAAGACATCTAATATACTTTTACCTTTTTCTTAGATTTCTCAAATTTTCTTTGATTTCTCAGACTCCAGAACTCTGAAAATTCAATTTCTGTTGCTATTAAGACAATCCATGGTATTTTAGCAGACTAATAAAGTAAATGGGCTCCAGGAGTAAGATCCTATGGCCATACTCTAAAAACATCGATATAGACTAGAGGAATTTTAAGGTACATACTTGCTTTAAAAAGTACATTCTGGGGCTGGAGAGATGGCTCAGTGGTTAAGAGCACTGGCAGCTCTTCCAGAGGTC
>LOJH01027894.1:0-16788 GCA_001685095.1 Ellobius talpinus
CACACAGAAACTGTATTAATTAAATCACTGCTTGGCCCATTAGCTCCAGCTTCTAATTGGGTAACTCTTACATCTTAATTTAACCCATTTCTATCAATCTGTGTATCACCACGAGGTTGTGGCCTACCAGGAAAGTTTCCGCATGTCTATCTCTAGCAGGAGTCCCCTGACTCCGCCCCTCTTTCTCCCAGCATTCAGTCCAGTCCTCCCCACCTACCTAAGTCCTGCTCTATCAACAGGCCAAGGCAGTTTCTTTATTCATTAATGGTAATCACAGCACACAGAGGAGACTCCTACATCAAATAAATGGCTTTTAATCATTAAAAAAATAAACTGTTGAGCATTGTTGGTCATTGTGGCAATCCTAGTTCAAGCCCTAATTAGATATATGCTATCCATCCACTAGAATGGCTGTAGTGTATCAAGGATTTGTGAGATGGAGAGGCCTGGAACCCACAAGCACTGCTGGCAGAAACAGAGTGGCACAAACTACTCTGACAATCTCTTAGACCGTTAAACATTAACATTTTACATCACCATTCTGCTCACAAGAGTGCTAATAAAGATCCTATAAAAAGCCATTGAATTCTCTTCAGATAGACACTATTGCAGTGGTTCTCAGCCTTGCTAATACTGCAGCCCTTTAATACAGTTCCACATGTTGTAAAACCCAACCTTAAATTATTTCTGTTGCTACTTCATAGCTGTAATTTTGTTACTGTTATGGATCATAATGTAAATGTTTGTGTTTTCCAAAGGGGTCTTGACTCACAGGTTGAGAACCAGTGCACTATTGTGTATACATTGTAACTCAGTCAAGTGATTATACAAATCCCAACTGTAAAATTTCTGAGTCCTCTGGAGAGTCAAGTCAGTTGTGTGTAAAATAAAAAATACACTTGCAGCTGGACAGATGACTCGGCTGTTAAGAGTACTTCCTACTTTTGTAGAGGACCTAAGTTGAGCTCTCGGCACCTACAATTGCATGTAACTAACTCCAGCTCCAGGGAATCTGACACCCTCTTCAGGACTCCAAGGGCACCTGCACTCAATATGCATACACACACACACACACACACACACATAATTTTTAAAACCTTCTAAAAAGAAAATGAACAGAAATAATTTCATCCAGCTCTTGTGCTTTCAGAAGCAGTTTCCTGAAGAGTTTATTGGGGCTTTCAGAATAGCCTAAAATAACCATAAGTAATACAGCAGTAGCGTTTTACAAATGATGCAGGAAGTGGGGGTTAAGGAGATGACTTGGTGTAAAGTGTTTGGTGTGTAAGCATGACCTGAGTTTAGATTCCCCACACCGTGTTAAAAAAATGGGCATGTGAACACATACCTGTAACTGCACTTTGGGGCACAGAGACAGGCAGATCCCAGGGGCTCTAGCCAACGTGGCGAACTCTCCCTTCCTCAAAGCATAAGGTGGAAAGAAGTAGAGAAAAACACTCACTGTCAACCTTTGGCCTCCAGAGGGCACAGAACAGATGACTGCACCTGCATATACTATACCCCCCAAAAAAACTGTCATATATTATAATTGTTACATGGCAACAATAGGTTTGTAGCCAGTAGAATATTATTAGCACTACCATTTATAATAGCAAAGCTTGAAAACTATCCTAAATGTCTCTTAGCAGAAAGACAGATAACTTGTGACTTATTCACATAGTGACTGACCTACTGTGACATGCTGAGAATGAAAAATTTCTGCCTGCATGCGGTAGTATGCCTGTCATATCTGTAAGAAAGAAGCAAGAAAGTAGGGTATGCCTGTCATAAGTTTGGCTGTGTAAAGCTCAAAATGGCACTAACCTAGGGTTAGAAAGTAGAATAGTAGACATCTTGGGAAGGATGATGACCTTCATAGAGCTGAGTGGCAGGTGTCTGGGGCAGTGGTGTTTTGGTTTTTACCTGGGTATTGGTATTTTGGGTAAGTTCGGTTCTTGACATTGTTCCTGGGGAGACGTGACTCATTGTCCACTAACCACACATGGGGAACCACTGGAAGGCCAAAGTAGGAGTTCTACCAAAGTCCACCTTGGACCAGTGAGGTCTTATGTTGTTTTTGTTGTTTGGGTTTCGGTTTTTGTTTGTTAGGTTGGCTGACTTTTTTTGGTTTTTGGTTTGTCAAGACAGGGTTTTTCTGTGCAGCCTTCGCTGTCCTGGAACTCTCTCTCTCTAGATCAGGCTAGCCTCAAACTCATAGACCCTCCTGCCTCTGCTTCCCTGAGTACTAGGATTAAAGGTGTATGTTATCACTGTCCAGCAAACCAATGAGTTTTATTGGGGTTAATTATAGAAAATATTGATGAGAAGTTTCATAGAGGAGCAGACATGACACAAAGACAACCATCTCACCAAAGCCCACCTCATAAGCTGGAGGATGGAGCACATTGCACAGACCTACCAGCAGTTCCCAGGCTGCTCTGCCTGTTTCAGGTTACTTAGCTACTACTGAGTGTCTCTCTGCGGTCCTTACAGCTCATCTGTGCTTGAGGCAGAGAAGCCAGGCGAGTCTTGTCAGTTCAGGGACTTTCTGAAGCCTCTGAGTGGTTTACTTCCTCAGTGTGATAAGATGCACAGCAGACTGTTTCACCTCCCCAGATTCTTTTGAAGATGGAAAGGTTTGTTTAGAGGAAATTGGTACACAACTCTGACTTAATCATATCTTTTAAAAAAATCAAGTTTATCTTTGCTATATAATACTGAATTTATAAATCTTGTTAACAGAATAAATTTTTGTTTAATAGAACTTTTTTGAGATTTATTTATTAGGTATACAGTGTTCTGCCTGCATGATTGCATGCAGGCCAGAAGAGGGCACCAGATCTCATTATAGATGGTTGCGAGCTACCATGTAGTTGCTGGGAATTGAACTCAGGACCTCTGGAAGACCAGGCAGTGCTCCTATCCACTGAGTCATCTCTCCAGCCCTTAACAGAACATTTTTTAAAAACATACTTAACAGACTTTTGTATTAAAGTATTCATGTTTGTTAATGCCAATATTCTTAAGAGTTCACAGGATTTTTTCCCTTTTATTGAAAAGAGATTCTTTTCATATACTATTCTGATTACAGTTCCCTCCCCTTACCTCTCCCAAGTTACTCCCCACCGCCCCTCCCATCCAGATCCACACCCTGTTTCTCTTTAGAAAACAAACAGACATCTGAGGAATAATAATATAAATCAAAACCAAATCGTAAGATGACAGAACAACCAAACAGGAAGGAAAGCTGAAGAAAGAGCACCAGAGCTGCACATAGATGCAGAGAAACCAGCTCTCACACCACAGGAAGCCACAGAAACCCAGAACCGGAAGGTGCATTCACACAAAGGACCTGTAAAGTCATGGTGGGGGTGGAGCCCTGACTTAATTTCATTAGACAAAGAGCCTCTAAAGAAACCATTGAGTTCATTTGGGGTTGGCCATCTACTGCTGGGCATGGTTTGTCTCCAGTAAGACTCCCTTGGAGGAAATGCAAGTGCATATCAACTGGAGATCGATTACGGATTAGGGATGGGGCGTGTGTCCACATCTCCCAGCTGTAGGACCCCATCTGGTGCAGACCCTGTGCATGCGGCCACACTCTCTGACTTCGTATGTACACCAGCCTGTCGTGTCTAGAAGACCTTGATTCCTTGGTGCCCTCCATCCCCTCTGCCTCTTACATTCTTTCCACATCTTCTTCTGCAGGGTTCCCTGAGACCTGTGGGAAGGAATTAGGACTTAGTGTTCCTCGATCTCTCACTCTGCATATTGATTGGCTGTGGGTATTCATATTTGTTCCCATCTCCTGCAGGAGGAAGCTTCACTGATGATGCCTGAGAAGGCACTGACTTAGGAGTTCAGCAGAATTTGTTGCTACATTCCTTTAGCAAAGCAGTAGTGTTTGGTCTTCCTGGGACCATGGCCTGTCTAGTCTCAGGTTCTTGGCTACCCAAGCAGCATTAGGCATGACTTCTGTCTCATGGAGTGGACTTTAACTCAAATCAGATATTGGCTGGTTACCCCCACAAACGTTGTGCTACTATTGTACCAGCATATCCTGCAGGCAGGACACTTTTGTAGATTGAAGATTAAACATCTTTTGAATGTCAAATTTTTAAAACTTTAACCAGGCATGGTGGTGTACTTGTAATCTCTAACACTTAAGCTGAGACAGGAGGATCACAAGTTTGAGACCAATCTGGACTACAAAATACACATTCTTTTGAAAAACAAGCAAGTCATTTTAAATGAAGTTGTACTGTATCCTATCATAAGCTTTCAACTATTAGTTTTTTGTTTTAATTTTGTTTGTGTCTGTATGCATGCATGTGTGCAAGTCAGAGGAAAATTGCAGGTATTGCCTCTCTCCTTCTACTATGTAGGTCCTAGAGATCAAACTCAGGAGTCAGCCTTGACAGGAGGTGTCTTTTCCCACTGAGCCATCTCTCTAGCTACTATTTGAGCTTATTTTCAATGACTGTCAAGATGCTGTGTTCATATTCAGAGGAAACCTTACATCCCACAGTTTTGACTCTTGGATCCACTTAGAACAAGCCTCACAGGGGGCTGGAGAGATAGTTCAGTCGTTGAGTGTTCTTGCTGCTTCTGTAAGTTCCTGGGTTTGGTTCCCAGCTCCATATGATGATTCACAACCATCTTTCACTCCAGTTTCAGAATGTCTGATGCCCTCTTCTGACTTCCACAGGCACCAGGCACACACTCATGTAGTACATGTAGACAAAGAACTTATTAATGAAAGAAAAAAAGAAAGCCATACATGTCTTAGACATGGGGCACACTCATAATCCCCGCAGTTGGAAGGCAGAGGCAGAAAGATTGCTGCAAATATGGTATTAGCTGACTACTTAATGAGTTCCAGATCAGCCAGGACTATAGAGCAAAACTCTAAAAAGCCAGAATGGTAGAAATCCTTGTAAGAGAATCAGTAACAGCATATACATGTAACCCCAGCACTCGAGAAGCTGGGACAAAAGAATCACAAATTAGAGGCTGTCTGGACGAAGAAAACCGCATCCCACGGAATCGGTCACTGTTTCAGTCCTTGACAGCAAGATCCCTCTGTATCCACTCTGTGTTATATTGATTAACGTTAGAAAATTGTAATAATACCTTTTCCATCTTATTATCTTCACTAGTTAACGATGAGACTGGCCGAGATGCAGATGTCGGTACCAGGGAGCTCGTGGGCACTAGCAGCTCCCTGCCACCCCGGGAAGAGAAGCAGGAGCCAGTGGTGGTAAGGCCCTATCCACAGGTACAGATGCTGCCTGCACACCATGCCGTCGCATCAGCCACCCCTGTCGCAGTGACAGCCCCGCCAGCACACCTGACACCAGCAGTACCACTGTTCTCGGAAGGGATTATGAAGGTAACAGAGTTTAAAGAGTCGCACTGAACCACAGCTGAAGGCAGCTAGCATTGTAGCAAAGCTAACAATCTTAGTTGTGTCCTGGGATGCTCCTTCAACTTTTCCTTTTTGGCTGTCCATTCAGACTTCCCTGTAATTTGGGGCTTTGCTATGCTACAGTAACTAGACTGTGCTGGGCAGTTGTAATCACAGGACCTTGTCTGTTACCCATTGTTGCTGTTGTTGTTATTGTTGTTGTATTTTTATGGGGTTGATTGTCTTTGAAACACAGTATGATACTACAGTCCAGGCTAACCTGGAACTCCCCGTGTAGACAAAGCTAGCCTAAAACTACTGACAATTATCTTGGTTTTGCTGGGATTACAGATTTGTTCCACGATATCTTAACTTTGTCAAATAAATGATAATTGTTCAACTTGCAGACATGCTAAGTGAGTTTTAGCCTGGCACTCTTTAATAGCTGATTAATTTGGAGGTATCTGAGCATGTTGCTCTCTGTGTTAGTAAGTTCATGTTTTGATTACTGAGAATTCTGTCTGCTTCAGCCCGCCTGTGTGGAAGACAAGGATATAGTGTGAGCAGCACAAATCTGGGCTGTAGGCCCAGTTCTGCTTTGTACTTGATGTGGGGCTGAGTGAGACGTTTAGTCTTGTTTGTGCACTTCTTCCTCTGTACTGTGAAAACGCCTGTAGTTCTGCAGAGAAGCCGTGCCCCTGACGGGAGAACATATGATACCTGTCTCGTCGTGTGTGCCACTCTCCAGATTGGATTTGTGCTGTTAAAGTGGAGTGCAGCTCAGGAGCAAAGCTATTGACGTGTCTCTTGTGCTCTTCTGCTTGCAGCCACCGCCGAAGCCCACCATGCCTAGCCGTCCCATTGCTCCTGCTCCTCCTACCATGTCACTTCCCCCGAAGGTTCCAGGACAGGTTACTGTCACTATGGAGAACAGCATCCCTCAAGCTTCAGCCATTCCTGTGGCAACAATCAGTGGACAACAGGTTATTTTTCCCCCTAATTTGTTACTTTTCTAGCTACAGTCTCCAGCTGCTGATCATTATGTATGGAACTCCAGGGGTACATTAGGCACTGTCCTAAATAGTTAAGTAGTTTCTGATACCCACAGAGAAACAGTAGCACTGAAATCAAAAGAAGGAGTAAAACCCAGGCTGCTTAGTGGGTAGGCTGTATCTGCTGGGAATACTATGCCAGGCACGGCCTTCACTGTATGATCACAAATACAGTCATGAGCAGTCCATGTCCTAGAGGTGTTCAAGTGCCCATGTGCTTCATTAAAAGGAAACAGCACCAAACAGTTGAGAATACCTCCCAGCAGTATTATTGGGCATATCCTGGGTTTTCTTGGAGGTTGGTAGATGTGTATTTGGGGCTGGCAGGTTCCCTCAGGTAGCCTTCTAATTGTGAGCATTTATTTTGAAGACTCTTGTTTTAACTTGAAATTTTAATTGCATTCCATTATGTATAGTTGACTTGCTAAATTCTTTGAATTATAATGCTTATCTGTGAAGAAACTAAACCTCAAAATTCTTTTCCTTTGTGTTTTCAAGAAGATTAATATTACAAAAAGATTCCCTGAATTATTTTCAGTTTTATATCTTACTAAGCAATCTCAGAAATCTGGGAATGTCACCTGAGATGCACTTATGTCAGCGTGCTGGGATGCTTAAGGGATAAGCTGAAAACTTAAAGGCAATATCTGTTGGATACTAACTTACATGTGTCTAGAAATCTTCAGTAGTATAAAGAATAATGGATGCAGAGACCTAAATAAATAAACGAAATAGAAAGATGGGTGTAGTGATGCGCACCTTTAATCCCAGCACTTGGGAGACAGAGGCAAGAGGATCTCTGTGAGTCTGAGGCCAGCCTGGTCTACCGAGCAAGTTTCAGGACTGGCAGAGCTTCCTAGTGAGACCCTGCCCCCCCACACCCGCCTTGCAAACAAACAAACAAAAACCAAATAGAGAAGAGTAGGAGGTAAAACAGCCCATGATCAGGAAAAAGAAAACAAGTACGAAAGACTGTTGTTGCAGATATGAGCGGACAGGTATCTGGTCCTGGGATCTAGTAACTAGTGGGGCCTGCTGATGTATACTCACTTCTAACATACTTGTTGGCAGGATCGTCATAATGCAGTGGATGAAAAAGGAGTAGCTCAGTGCTGTACCTGTGGGGTACTCGCTGTCTGACAGTTGGGACTGGGTGTGCTCAGGGTGGTATGACTGTAGATGATACCTAGTGTCCAAAAGGAATGACTTCAGGAGTGTAGATCAGTATACAGCACTTCACTCATGTATGCTTTTGCCCTGGAAATCCCCAAAACTGCAAAAAGGGAAAAAAACTGTAAAGAACAAACTCACCCAATTTGAAGGAAACTGATCTGTGTAGATAATGGCTAAGACCACCCCTGTGAAAATTGCGTTCTCTCCTGTTCTTCTAGGGACATCCCAGTAACCTGCATCACATCATGACGACAAATGTTCAGATGTCCATTATCCGCAGCAATGCTCCTGGGCCCCCTCTTCACATCGGAGCGTCCCACTTACCTCGAGGTAACAAACCCGTTTTGCTCAAATTCTGGAAATACTGTAGCAGATGCACATTTGATAGAAGGTGGGTGACAGAATGTATCCATGTATATTGTACACAGTCACCCTAAAGTTACAGAGCAATAGAAATAAACCTAAAACAGTACAGATCTTAACATGGTCTGTTGTGCGCTTCTTAGAAAAAGTCTCTGTGTGTAAATCTACAGGAAAAGAAATTTTTGCTGTCATTCTGAAACAGTCTTCCTAAGTAACCCTGGTTGGTCTCAAACTTGCGGTCCTCCTAAGGCTTCCTCCTAAATGCTGATTACAGGTACATACCACCACTCCTGGCTGTTTTGTGTTGTGTTTGTGACAGGGTCTTGCTGCGTAGCTCTAGTGGGCCAGGAACTTGATAGCATGCTGGCCTCGAATTCACAGTAGTTGTCCTACCTCTGCCTTCCGATTACTATGATGACAGGTTTGAACCCACTCCTGGCTTCTAATATTTTTTTAAATTCACTGAAAATGTTTTAAATTTTGTAATATTCATTGCAACAAGATTGATTTATTCTTACAAGTTAAAATAAGCTGAAATAAATTTAAGGCATTTTAACCTTCTGTTAGAAAGTGAGACCTTTGGAGACTGTTGAAGAAAACCAGGCTGAGAAAAGCAGCTTGGCTCAGTCCTAGCATAGCCCAGCAATTCCCAGCATGTCGTTCACTGACTCTAAGTCTGGTATCAAGGACCTTAGTGGAAATGTCTTTTAACAATGTTGGTGTCTGCACTAAGGGAGCAAAGGCAGCATGAGGAGGTGACGTATTACTAGTGACTAAAGTGTTGAAGCCTTAATCAGAATCTAGGCAGTGACACTATACTGTGCCACTCTCCTGGCACCAAACAAGACTGGTAATTGTATCCCTCCCAGTGGCAATTTAAAATACAAATAAACAGTTTTTTTTAAAGGCTCAAACTTTGAAAACATGTTTTCCTAATTCTCTTCATAATAAAATAAGAAGTGTACCTATATAGTATCCTGGAGCTGAAAATCCACATGCTGCCGTATTTTAGCAATTCTGTGTTTCCTATGGCAATAATTGGCTTTATTAAGTAATGTGTCTATTCCGATAATTTTTTTTCTTTTCAGGTGCAGCTGCTGCTGCTGTGATGTCCAGCTCTAAAGTAACCACAGTCTTGAGGCCAACTTCACAGTTGCCAAATGCTGCTACCGCACAGCCAGCAGTACAGCACCTCATTCACCAGCCAATCCAGGCATGTTGTGGGTCAGGGACTTGGCCAGCAGGCCACAGTGCCTTCCCCGAGCTGTTACTCTGCCAGACCCTGAGGGAGCCCATGACCCCGCAGCTTAGTTACTCCTCTCAGTTGAGTTTTCAGGGCTTTGAATAGTTTGGAGGATGCCCTTTGAGCAGGGCAAGTGTAGAGCAGGGATAATAAGAATTCGTTGGGAAAGTAGTAGCAAGTGAGACAGACAGCTGATGCTAGAAAAGTAAAGAGGGACCTGCATAGTAGCAAGGAAGCGGTGGCTATAGATAGTGTTTAGTGAGGGCTAGCTCAAGTGGAGAAGGATTGTAATTTAGAAAGAGCTGTGAACACCTAAAAGTTTTATGTACATTTTATGTATATGAATAAATATATGTCTTTTCAGCCAGTTCAACTACTAAATGCATCTCTGGTAGTACCCACTTTCCTTTTTCATATTGAGAGTCTTACCCAAGGCCTCTTGCATGCCAGGCAAGCGCACTAGTAGCTAAGCTACACTTGAACCTCTTTTAATTCCAACTTATTCAAGGAATTCTGTAGTCTCGGTACTAATAGAATTATTCTGTATCAGAAGGAGATGCAGGTGCAGAAGAGACGGATGAGCAGCTCAGAGCACTAGCTGCTCTTCCAGAGGATCCAGGTCCATTCTCAGTACCCACATGGTGGCTAACAACCATCTGTAACTCCAGTTCCAGGGGAATCCAATGCCCTCTTCTGACCTCCACATGCCCTGTGTGCATGTAGTGCACAGACATTCGTTCAGGCAAGACACCTATACACATAAAATAAAAACTTTTAAAATATCAAAGGAAATGTCAGTAAAAGTAAAGGAGATTTAGTGATGTTTCTAAAAATAAGCACTCTAAGATGAAGAGTGTGAACTTGATTTTGTAGATAGAGACTGCAAGTTATCTTAAGGTGCATCTAACTTGGTTACATAGCGAAGGTGGAAATTCTAGTACTTTCAGGGGAAAAAGCGGTAATATTTGTGACTTAGATGCTCTTTAAAAAGCAGGTGTGGCCTTGTGTGGTAGGGCATTCCTTTAATTTCAGCTCTTGTGAAACAAAGGCAGGCAGGTCTCTGAGATCCAGGCTAGCCAGACCTAAAGAGAGAGACCCTGTCTCAAAAAAGAAAACGAAAAGCAAAGGTGGTTGGCCATGTCTGTGATCTCAACACATGGGAGGTAAGGCTGAGAACCAAGTCACAGAACCCACCCGTGGGGGAGAAAGAAGGAGCAGTAGTCCCAGTGTGAGGTGGGCAGCTGTACATAGCAGGAGCAACAGGTAAGGGCAGAGGTTAAAGTAAGGGCAAAAAATGGGCAGGTAGGGGGCTCTGCTGGTAAAAGCACTTGCTGCCAAAGCCGATAACCTGAGTTCAGTTTAGACTGACATGCTGAAGGAGAGAATAAGTTACCCTCTCACACCACACTCTGGTGTACAGTAACACATGCATGGGTTACACATGTATGCACATATACAAAACGATTAGAAAGTGTAAATTAAAGGATGGGTAGGATTTGGTGATTAATGGCATCTATAAAAATGAGGAAAAGGGTGAATCAGGGCTCGGGTGATAGGACTAGGGACAGTGGACAAATGGTGCCATTGTGGGGCTCCTTTTTCAAATTTTGCACACAGACAATAACAAGGTTAGGACTAAATATTTGTATGAAAATGTAGAAGGCGTCTGAACACCTGAGGCTTTCCCCCCTTTCCCACCTTCACTCTTGCAACATAGAAGCCTGTCATCCCGTTTGCCCTTTGTGTCCCCATTTGGCTGGAGTTGTTGGCCTCATAGGCCTTCTGGGGAAACCACTTGAGTGTATGACATTTTAAATGTCCACTCAGCACCATAGTAAACTACAAGGATGCTGGGCCAAACAGCTAAATCCCAGTTTATACTTTTACTGTAGTTTTATTAAAAAGTCATGGACTATCTAAACAAGTTAGGAGCGTTTGATTGCATTGAAATAGCCTCACTATGTACTCCTGGCCTGACCGAAAATTCTCTACGTAGACCCGGCTGGCCTCAAACTCAGAAAGACCTACCTGTCTCTGCTTTCTAAGTGCTTGTACCACCACACCCGGTATAAAATAGGAATTTTCCTACCTTTTTAGCAGTCCTGGGAATTGAACCCAGAACCTTGCATTTGCTAGTCTTCCACTCAGCTACATGTGTCCTGCTCTAACATGTGTGTTCTTTCTCTCATCACCACCCCTTTGCTTTTTGGTATTTTGAGATAGTTTAGGTAGCCCAGCTCAGCTCAAGCTCACAGTTCTCTTAGCCTCTCAAGTGCTAGGATTATAGGCATGCACCAGAGTTCCTGGCAATTGGGTTGGTTGGTTTGTTTGTTTGGATTTTTTATTTGTTTTGAGTTTTTTTTTTTAATTCTGATTTTTTTCCTTGTAATAGCATACCCATAAAAAATGTCCATCTGGGCACAGACTTACTCATCTGGAGGCCAAAGTTTCAAAATTGAGTTTCAGTGTTTGGTTTGCTGTTTTTATTCTGCTTTTTGCTTTAAGTAAAGTATTTTCTTCTCTCCTGTCTAGTCTCGTCCACCTGTGACCACCTCCAGTACGATCCCTCCTGCTGTAGTAGCAACGGTCTCAGCCACCAGAGCTCAGTCCCCCGTCATCACTACAACGGCAGCACATGCCGCTGACTCAGCACTGAGGTATCTATAGGTGTATATATAGGGGCTGCCCTGCCATTCCCCCTCTTGTTTGCTTTCCTTCCTTCATTTAACTCTGAAATTACAATGTTTTCTAAGTTGTACTCTAGATCAGGGCTTCTTAAACTTTTTTCAACCAAGAAATTTTCATACGACCCTGGATATATAGGTATATAAAATAAGTACAGAAACCAAGCATTTACTAATAATAAATCCTAACAAAATATATTTTAAGGTGCTGGAGAGATAGTTCAGCAGTTAAGAGTCCTTGTTGGAAATGAATGAACAAATGCTTGTTGCTCTTCAGAAGACCTCGATTTAGTTCCCAGTACCCACATTAGACAGTTCAACTCTCCAGAGCCTAATGCCTTTTCTGGTCCTCAAGGGCACACACACACACTTAATTTTTTTTCTTTTTGGTTTTTCAAGACAGTTTCTCGGCCCTAGCTGTTCTATAACTCACTCTGTAGACCATGCAGCCCTCAAACTCAGATCTGCGTGTCTCTGCCACCCTGAACGCTAGGGTTAAAGGCTTGCACCACCACCATCCAGCAATAAAAATAAATTTTAAAGAAAAAAGTGAAATGTATTTTGAAGCAGTTCTTTAGTATATACATAATTTCACCATTTATTAAAGATGACGTTTCATCATGAAGTAAGTTTCAGTACTAAGGAAGTAGATGTGCCTATTTATTTTTGCATAAGGAATTAAATCTTGGCTCAGTACATCTTCAAAGCAAAAACTTTGGTTTTATAATTGTCAATACTGAATGCCACTTTTATGATATGATTATACAGAATGGCAGAAATATATTTAGGGTGATTTGCAAAATTGTTGGAAATTCTATTCTAGTCTTGTAATTTATAGCCATAATTCATTTTGGTTTTGGGCTTTTAGATTTTTTTTCCATGGGTATGACTGTTTTGCCTGCATGTGTATATAAGCACACTTGCACATTTGTGAATGGATGGGTGAGCATGTGCCACAGCATATGTGGAGACACCCGGTGTCTGTTCCAACCTTCTGCCTTGTTTAGAACAAGGTCTCTTACTTCTCAGCATACCAGACTAGCTGGCGTTTGATCTTCCAGCAGTTCTCCTGCCTGTGTCTCCCATCTCTGTAGTAGCCCTGAGTTACAGCCAGCCAAGCTCTATCTTCTGCATTTTTGTGAGTTCGGGGGATTTAAACTCATCTTCTCATCTTGTACAGCCTGTGCTTTTCCACAGAACTGCCTCCCTAGCCCCTGAAATGGTTTTGGTGCTCTTTCTTGTTACTCTTCTCTCCCTTCCCCCTCCACATCCTATACTCTTCATTCCTACTAGTTTCCTTTCCATATCAGATCACATGTATGCTATTGTTCTTCCTCACTCTAATCTCAAGACCTACACACATGTATCCACATATTACATACATAAAAATTAAAAGCGAGGATCTGCAATTGGGAATGTACCTGTTGTTTGAGTCTAGGTTGCCTCGCTTAATAATTTCTAGTTGCATCCAGTGCCTTGCAGATTTCATTTTTCTTTATTACTAAATAAAACTCCGTGTGTATTGTGTACTACCTTTTTGTTATCCATTCATCTGTTGATGGACATCTAAGCTGACTCTTAATTCCTTACAATTATGAGTTGGGCTATAATAAACATAGATATACAAGAATCTCTGTGGTAGGATAGGGGTCTTAGGAACGTGCCCAAGAGGGGATTAACAGAGTCTCGTGGTAATTGTAATTTTAGTTTTTGAGAAACCTCTACCCTCTATTATTCCAGTTTCTACATCTGTCAGCAGTAAGGTTCCTCTTCCCCCACATCCCCATCAGCATTTGTTACTTTTTTCGCAGGCACGCAAATCAAGCAATCTAGCACAATATACTTTAGAGACGTCCTAATTTGATATTATATACTAAGAAATGATAAGAAAATACTTAAAATCTTCATTTTCCATAATTAAACCAATATGTTTCTGTAAGAGCAGAAACCTTTGTATGTCCAGTAAAGCAGTGCCGTCCTCAACATACTTTTTTGAATAGGAGCCAGACCATTTCAGGCCTTTTTCATTAATGTTGCCTGGCATTAGCTCACAGTAGTGCAAAGTGCAAGTGTTGTGTGCTCAGGGCTGAAGAGAGTGTTCTCAGGGGAGAATCAGCATTCATCTAGACCAAAGGGAATATAAATTCCAGGAAAAAAAGTTGAAGATACAAGGTGTATCTCTTGCTGTAGACAAACTGCGAGTTGCATAGGTACATGGAATGAGTGGAGGTTTGAAAGGGATACTAGTAGACTTAAGAGAGCCAGGTGCTGTGGTGTACTCCTGTCGTCTTAGATATGCAGGAGATTAAGGTAGGGGATCACCTGAATCCAGGAGTTTGCGACTAACCTGGGTAACATAGAGACCTGTTTTAAGAAAAATTACAGAGAGCCATAGAGGTTAGATCTGGTTACTGAGGGATGATTGTGGAAGCTTTTTGTTAGTGAATTTGAATTACTTTAGATTTGTTTTGATTATTTTTAAATGTGTATCTATGTATGGGTGTATGCACATGAGTGTGGGTGCCTGCAGAGGTCAGGGTATCAATACCACTAGAGGTGGACTTACGGTGTAGCCCACCTGACAGGCATATTCATAATCGAGGTTCCAGGTTCCTGCCTATTCCCTTTGAGGTCCCAGACTCACGCCGGACCCCGCAGAGATGTCTGGTTCCTGCCTACTCCCTCAGAGGTCCCAGATTCACGCCCAGACCCGCAGAGGTCCTGGCTCAGGCCTAGTTCCTGGGAGGTCCTAGACTCATGCCCAGACCCACAGGGGTCCTGGCTTAGGTCTACTCCCTTGAAGGTCCCAGATTCAAGTCTGGTCCATCAGTGGGCTCTGGCTCTGGCTCACTCGCTCAGCAGTTGGTTACTCCCCGGTACCTGTTCCAGTGGAGATTGCTGGCTCATTCCTGGTCTGCCAGTGTCCTGGGACTGGATTGGCTCCTGGCTTCTGCTCCCGTGGAGCTTGCTTCCTCAGGCCCACTCTGTCCTAGGTAGCTGGTTCAGTGGTGCCTCAATTCTTGAGGCATAAAATCATATGCCCCACCCCACTGGACTTCATATACCCCTTTTCTTTGAGAAGTCAACTTTAGTCTTTTACTATTGTTGCAATTTTAGTAGCTTGCTACCAGTGAGTCTGGCATGCAGTCTGTGTTTGAATCCCTTTCATTTGTTATTCAGTTATAACTGTAAGTTTGTATTTGAGTAAGGTTTTTCCACCTATACAGATGTTATAAAACTAGGGGAAAGGTCGGTACTTGAAGTATGTGCATAAGACTAGTCATAGTTATCTGGAATCTTTCCTTAAGAAACTCGTCAAAAATTCATAATATGAGAGCTTCATTGTCTTTTAATTTTCCACAGAGAAATGTGGCTGTTATAAGAATGTCCATTCAAATATCACTTAGTAAGATAGAGTACATCCAAAATCCTGGAACTTAGAAGGCAAAGATCTCAAGTTCAAGTGGGTTACAAAGTAGACTCTGTCTCTAAAGAGCAAAGACTTCAGATATAAGTATTAGTAGAGCCCCTGCCCAACATATTCAAGAACCCCTGGGTCCCATCTTCAATGCGGGGTTTGGGGGGGAAGGGGAGTGGCCTCAGGTGAAGTTGCTCTCCTCTTGCCTCAGTCTCAGAACCCACATGGTAGAAGGAAAAAACAAGTCCTTCATGTTGTCCTCCAACCTCCACACGTTTTATAACGTGCGTGTGTGTGTGCATACACAAATAAAATACATGTGTAAACTGCATCACAGACTAAGAACTAACTTATACATTTTTGGTATTTATTGCTACTATTTGAAGCAAGATGACCGCCACAAGAGAGAAACCCCAGGGTCATTTATTTCATTGGTAAAATTGAAGACCAAGTATTATTTTTAATTATAAATTCGACAGAACTGTGAAAACAAAGTTTGTATGATCAGAAGAACAAGACACCTTGACTACCTTTCTTGTGTCTGTGGACAACTTGTAAATCACGCAGTGCCTTCTCTCCCCACAGTCGGCCCACTTTATCTATCCAGCATCCACCATCCGCAGCCATTAGTATCCAGCGGCCTGCGCAGTCTCGCGATGTGACAACAAGAATCACACTACCTTCTCATCCTGCATTAGGGACGCCGAAACAGCAGCTCCATACAATGGCTCAGGTAAAATCGGGGATGCTTGCAGATAAACTTGAGTCATGCCGACTTGTTAAAGGACCTGGCAGTGTGAAATCAATCATCCTTTTTAGACTGGATAGTGTAGGAAGTGTTCTTGTGTGTAACTGTGTCCTGGGGTCCCTTCACAGAAAACCATCTTCAGTACTGGCACACCAGTGGCTGCAGCTACAGTAGCTCCTATTTTGGCAACCAACACCCTTCCTTCAACAACCACAGCTGGTAAGTCAGTGGTCCTGCTCTTTGTGCCAGGCAGAAAGGAGCGGTGAGTTCGTTTTTGTTTTTCACTTTTCCCCTTCAGAGGAAAACTCTTCCCTTTCCCCGAGAGCTTTCCCTAGGTTTTAGGAGTGTATAATGCGAACAGGGAGACTACTACTGTTAAGGACTCTTCTTTTTACCCTCCTTTCAGGATCTGTGTCGCACACACAAGCTCCCACAAGTACAATTGTTACCATGACAATGCCCTCCCATTCATCCCATGCTACTGCTGTGACCACCTCAAATATCCCAGTTGGTAAGTGTTGTATGTGTTCACACAAAAGCCTGTGTGGAATTTACAGCCCATATGACCAGGTCTTCATGTCAGAGGTGGTAGGATTGTTTTCATACTGTTGATTTTCGAAGCAACTTTGAATTTCACTTTTGTTTTCTTTAGGGTGTGTGTGTGTGTGTGTGTGTGTGTGTGTGTGTGTGTGTGTGTGTG